>JADRCC010547288.1:0-10894 GCA_019843855.1 Hylomyscus alleni
TTTTTTTTTGTCAGTATGTATTTGGTTGAATGGACACATGGGGAACTCAAAGAAATGGGGTAAAGTTGACTGAAAGGTAGAACTGTGGGATGTTCTGGGTTCTCCGTTTATGTTCTTCATTTAAGAGCTTTATAAGCACAGTAGCTGCTTCCTAGTTCCTGGCCTCATGTTTCTAGAAAGCTCCATGGATGTCAGTTTGGATATAAGGAAGCATTAGAGTTAACCCAGTAGCACTGAGAATTCTGGTAGTTCCCATGCCCAAGAAGGGTGTTGGTTGCTTTCTGGCTGTGTTTTTTTTTTCCTTGAAGGTTATTTTTGTTCAGCAGGGAAAGGCACAATTCTAGGTAGGTAGCAGGAGCCCGTGGAAGCAGGAAATAGGGATTCTTGTGCCAAGTCCTTTGCTCAGTGTAGGTGTGACTTCTGCTGGCCAGCAAGTCCTCTCAGGGTTATAAACCAAGTGTTATTTTGGAGCAGTGAATCTTCCCCTAGCCTCAAGTATAGGTCTCACCTGTGAACTTATCTGAAAGTGCAAATTCTGTGTCCTTATCTTGACCTTCCATGGTATAATTTCTAGAATGGGTGACCAACTATCTGTTAAAAATGGAAGCAAACTCAGCTTTGTGATCTGAAGTCCCGAGTGGTCTTCAAGGCTTTCAATTCCAGCAACAACATCCTTAGAGTCTCTCCAGAGCTGAAGACTCAGGGCCGTGGTGACCCTCTTTTCTTGCACCTCATTCTAATCTGACCAGTTCCAGAGACTTTATGATGCTTGCTGTTTTCTCCTTGCAATCCAGGAGCCCAGAGACAAAGTCAGCAGCTACAGAAGGTACTCTAATTCCCCCACTCCGGTACATGTACCTTCCTTTAAAAAAATCTATACCCTGCCTTACGTAGAATCAATGCTTACAGTCACCTTGTATCTAAGCAAATTGAATGAAACTGGGAGCTCAAGCAAACCTACTTATTTATTTCATGACAGGGGAAACAACTTTCAGTTCTGTGAGTCTTGACACCTTTGTCAATAAAATCTCCAGACTGCACAATCTAGGGTTGTTTTAGAATTCATCTTTCTGACAATAGCAGACAGAACTTCTAAGAAAAGAGTATCTAGGGGGTTAATATGGCAGCCACTTCAGTTCCTTGAGACTGCTAGGGGCCTTGCCCACATCACATTTTACACCGACACCACTCAATCAGAATGGATTGGCCCAGAAAAGAATAAGCGATGGATTGGGTAACACATGTTCTCTTTTGGGTTCCATTTCTTTGCTGTGCGTCTAAAGAAGGCAACTGGATCTGATGTTTTGAGAGGCACTTAGTTTTAATAGCTGATTAGCCTGCAATAAGGTTGAACTTGCATTTTTGTCTCTAATTAGCAATAAAAACCACAGGGTGCTATGTGTGCAGTTGCTCTACTCCACATCTTTCCAAGACATTCTATCCACGCTGTTCAAAGTGCCACATACATCGGGAAAGTGCATTTATATGCAGAGCAGGCTTATTGTCGGAGGCATAAAAACATTATCCCATAAAGCACCAGTTTCGGGGAAGGTGGTGTAAAGTTGAAGGCAGTAAACATGCCTCAGCTGCTTGATTGTATGAATCGGAGTTGCTAGTGGGGTTGAAGGCTGTTTGGGGTTTCATAGCTCTGGAGTGAATGACACTCTCCATAACATTTTCCTATACAGGTGTGAAATACACAAATTGACAGAAGAAAGTGTTGCCAGCATTAAAATGCATACAAGCAAAAGACCTAGGAAGTGAGCATATGGCAGGGAGCTGGGATGGTGAGGTAGGAGCCTCCTAACAGAGCATTCCTGTACCTTGGCTTTCTGAGGCTGTTGCCTCAGGGGGGCAGAGCCCCAGCTCCATCCTTCCCTATCTAATTTGGATGATTATGCGATCATTACATCAGTTAGGATATTCCCTGCCCATAGTCATTTTTCTCTTTTTATTCATAGTTCTGGTTTGACTAGCTGTTTTTCTCTTCTGAGTTTGACATGCGTCATTGAAAAAAATCTAAAACCATGCGACAGCATAGGACCTTCATGGTATCCGTAACAGTCAGGCAGAGAATTTGGTGAGCAATTGAACTAAATATTTATCCATGTAATTCATTCCAGAGACTGAACATGATTTCTATGTTTTTATACAGCAAGAGCATATGATGCCTGCTATCATTTTATTCCTGCTCACAGCAGATATACTCTCAACTGACTTGTCAAAACTGCTTCTGGAAATATTTTGACCCCTGCCTTAAAAACTTTGGAATTGATAGCTGTGAGGAGTCTTGGTTTTCAAAACTAGTTTCTTCAGCTAAATAGTCTATTGTTCTAGATTTAAACATACCTGCATTTTAATATATGGCTTTATAGATGGTAAAGACAAGATCTAGAATATTGAAGAAAATTCCTAAGATCATTTGATAACAAAACATAAGCCATGAGTATGATCATTATTGTCATACACAAGTCGCTTGAAGAGATACTAGAGTTCTGTGCGACAATTTCTGTGGACTCTTGGTCTCTAGCCCCCAGCATTGCTGGGAGCAAACTGAGCCAGCCTATTGTATGGGAACACTGGGAAGGGGCAGGAGAGTAGACAAATAGAGGACACTTTAGGGTCATGGAATCCGATGACCTTGTTCAAGCAAATCGCTTCTGTGCATATCAAAATATAGTTTAAGGAAAAGCTATGCATAGCCTCCCTTGGGCACATTTTATGTTACATGAAATTTAATAATGGTAATTAGTTTTGAAGGATGACAAAATGGTAGGTGCTTTCCTGAGCTTTTCATAAACACATTCATATTTTTTTTTCATTGACCAGCTCTAAACAGTACAGATCAGGTCTTTGAGTCTTGGAAAGGCAAGGTTACTTTCCAAAGTCATTAAGCTCACAAGAATAACAAAAATGGCAAACAGCTTCTGATAGCTTGGAGTGGTTTCTTCTGGGCTGTCCACAGTTACTGTCCTTCTACCTGGTTAAGTAGAATGTCACTTGTCATACTCCAGGGTTGATCTTTGAAGGTATGAAATTTTAAAAACACTCAAGTTGCTTTCCTCTCTGCCTTCTTTGTACAAGGAGCTCACTTTCTCCAAATTCCTATTGTTTTATTTGTTGGCTAATTTTTTTTTTCCTATCTTGTCTATCTTATAAAAGGTGTAGTATTAAAAAGTATTACCCATGAACCACTGCAGGTGATGACAGTGATAAAGTATGCTCTCATTGTTATTAAGTAATTCCCCTTCCAATGAAAGATCCTTAGCAAGAACACCCAAGAGTTCTGCAATCATGATTATCCCCAAATCCAACATACTATGTTTTGTTCTCTATACGTACTTCCCTATGGTCAATTGTGTGTTGTACATTAGGCACAGTAGAGATAATAATGTAAAACAACAGCAACAACAATGATATGAAGCTTCAAGAAAAGTTCTGTGGATGTGCCTCCTCAACCAGAACACTAGCATGTGTATTCACCTAACTTTGTGACTGTGTGAGATAACGCTGTGTCTTCATGGTAAGATAAATTAACGTGGATAGTATATGCACCCTGGCCTACTGTTAGGCTACTGAATAAGGGTTTCTCAAACACCAAGACCATGACTCTGCTACAGATTGCCTAGTAACCAAGGCAGCTGCTTAGTGACTAACTACTGGTTAGACTAGACTACATGCGTACACCAGACCAAAGGAAGATTTAAAGACAGCAGCACAGTACCAGATTTCGTCACACCACTCACAATGGTGTGCTGTTTGACACTTAAAAGTTTTTTCATTTTGAAATCTTCCGTTTAATTTTTTTTTTTTTTTTTTTTAATCCTGGTTGGTCATGAGTAATTCCAACTGCAGAAGTGATACCACAGATAAGAGAAAACCTCTGTAAAGCACAGGGTGTGGTGTGGATTAAATGAGCTCATACATCAAAACCCGTCTTCTCTCGGAATGCGACGTACAAGTAACAGATGTTTGTTATTAATAATTATTATCATTATGATTGCTGAAGCATCTAGCAGCGAATTAAAGATACACGCTCAGGGTGCAGAGAATACCCTGTGCCTCTGTCATTAGTAGCAGGAGTTATTATTTCCATTATCATATAACTTATAAATTTTTTGAATTCTTAATTTGTCCAGATGTATTTCTCTAGAGCTATGCTGATCCTAATAAGTAGATTGGACAGCAGCCTGTGGTTATATGACAATAATAATGCATGTTTGACTTTATACACTTACCAATGTTTAGCTATGTTGGGTTTTGAAATTATCCAAAGGCACACACAGTCAGGTTTGTTGTGTAGGAATCTCATGGCAGGCTAATTACATGTATGATGGTTACTCCTCTTAAGTTGTTATAACTTAAGTCTGGAAGATAACTGTAAAGTTTTTATAATGTCTGGATGCCAGGCCCACAACTTGTTTGTAACCATTCAGTAATGCACTAGTTAGTATCTGCAGGATTACCTTTGGTCAGCTTGTAGTCCTTTGAACACTCCACTGGTCATATTCAACTTTCAAACTTGACCCAGCTATACCATCCTAAGGATTGTATTTCCTTTCCGGTTTGCAAAGAAGGTGGAGGGGATACTAACAGGGATAGATGGCATTGAGTCGTTCTGTGTGAAAATAGTATTTGGAGTACAGAAATAGAATATGCAATAGTTCTGTACAATTTTGTTCACAGAAGAAAAGAGGGACCAATTATGGACAGTTCAAGGCAATAAAGAAAGAAATGTACATTATACAACAGAATAGTATTGAACAGCTACAAAATTATTCTACTTTTAGTGGCTATAACTAGGCTTCCTTGTCCTGGTTAATAATGTATCTTCAGCGTCACTGTGTGGTCTTGACCCGGGGACATGTCCATACAGTAACGGAATGGTCCCTATCCAGTGCTGACCAATCAGGATCTACGGAATCTCCTAAAAAGGAAAACCTCCGGGTAAGCTGTGCGTGAACTGAAGCAAAAACAAGCACCTTAAGTAAATGCATTTCCAGCTCATGGGCTGGGCCCCAACCTAGATAAAATCGTGAAAGGGGCCAGAACACAAGCATCGTCTCTCTCTGCTGCCTAACTGCGATTTCCTTCGGCTGTACCCGCAAAGCTCAAGCTAAAACGAACTACCGCTTCTTTGAGTTATTTTTGTTGTGTATTTTTCCACAGTAACAAATAAATAACTAATTCACAAAATTAGTACCAAGAAGTAAGGCCGTTACTGTGATAAAACTGTGTGGTCCATAGGCCTTTTGGGCTGCTTTGTAGGAGGAGTGCAGAATTTGGAACTTAGGGCTAGAAAAGCCCAAGAACACTCTGGAAGAGTGGTAAGAAAGATTGTTAGAGACAGAGGAATAGGAAACCCATTATGACTGTTTGTCTCCTAGAAATAAGGGGATGCTTTACTCATGATACTACAACAATATGGCTGCCTAAAGACCTGAAGCAGTACAATGCCAGCAGATATGCCAACATGGAAGGGGAAATTCCAAGGGGCTCAACCTGAAAATAAAGAGCTGTAAGCAGTATATGCATGCTGACAGCAGGAGAAATGAGTCTTCCTTGGGGATAATCCTCCTAATTGTTACCCAATAGCAAGTGACCAGCTCTGAACTCATAACAATGGCACTAAGAAGACCGAGCCACTTGTAAGCATATATTTATGCAACAATAACAGTTAAAGAAAAAGTCAGGATTTTAATAGGGAGCAAAGTTGGAGAGATACATAAGAGAAGTTAGAGGGGAGAAAATTAGGACATTTCGATTAAAACACACAGGCATACGCTCACGTACACACACGTGATAGACTAAATTGTTTAGTGGATGACATTTGAGAACAAGACATCTTCCAAGCTATACTGTGTTTAATATTTACTGCTCTTATCCAATTGAGAGAGACAGAGACAGAGAAGCAGACCTAGATGGAGACAGAGAGACAGAGAAAAAATATTTTTAAAATATGACATTTGGCATGGAAAGGAGATTTCATGTTGCAGATAAGATAGATGCTAAAACCACAGCTAGCATTGTGAGGCAGATTGCTACCATTAAAGAAAAGCATCGCATTCTTCACAATGCCAATAGGAGATGTACCCTAGGAGAAGACACTACCCATCAAATACTGCATTCTATGAACAACCTAAAACAATGCAAAAGGAGCGAGCCTAAATCGAGAGTGCCTTTGAAGGTATTCCATACTTGAAAATAACCGCTCAGGGAAATGTTTCCCCAAGGTCACCAAGAAGACACACAGAAGACAATTCAACTATGGTATAAGGATGCTGGGCTATGTTTCAATGTGATGACTTGGTGGATCATTCACACATTACTTGTTTTACAGTTGTAAAAGATGCAAGGGTCGGGGAGCCATGGAAATTTACATCAATGTCCCAGAAGCCCACTGAGGCCAGGCAATGCATGACAAGGCCAGATCCCCCTCGAAGCAGAGCTGGAATGGGCATTGTTTGAAACTGAGGAGATGAAGTTAGGTAAGCTGGAGCGGAGGCCCCAGCATTCTGGAAATGGCAAGATCATAGGAAATCTGCTGATCAGACAATGAGGAGGAGTAAGCTCAAGAAAGAGAATATATGGTGACATCAGCAGAGCTGGAAGGCAAGAACTACATGTTCCCAGGCTCCTTAGAGCCCATGTGAGGCCATCATGAGCCCCAGGCTCCTTAGAGCCCATGTGAGGCCATCATGAGCCCCAGGCTCCTTAGAGCCCATGTGAGGCCATCATGAGCCCCAGGCTCCTTAGAGCCCATGTGAGGCCATCATGAGCCCAGATGCTGGACTTGGAGCTGCAGCTTGCTGTTTTCTCGGGTTTGTTTCACTATGACTTTGGTCTGATCTGTCCTTGTGATGCTGCTATTCCTTTCTTTTGGCATAGGGATGTTTGCTCTGAGTCGTTATATGTGGAAAGGATGTATGTTGAAACTGTGGTTATAATTTTATTTTAATTTATTAAAGTTATAGGGGCTCATGGTTAAGAAGCTGCCTGAGTCTCCGAAAAGACTGCCCTTACACTTTTAACCATTATTGGGTCTGATAAAGACGGCAGAGGCTTTTGAAGCTGGACCAGATGAAACTTCTAAAATTGTGATATGAGATGGCCATGAGAGCGTGAGGAAGGTGGCAGGTTGTGACTTGGAAGAGTTGTGTCTTAGTATCAAGTTGACAAAGGGTAGACTCGTGATGGTTGATATTTATTGCTAACCTGACAGGACCTAGAGTCATCTGGGAGACACAGCTCTGAATGTTTCTGTGATTAGGTTTCTAGGTTGGGTTACTCTAGGTAGGAATACTCCAAATATGGTTAGAAATTTTACATGGGCTGGGATCCCGGACTAAATAAAAGATAAAAACATAGAGAGCACCATCATCCATCTTTCTCTCCTTTTAACCATGGTCACAATGTCACCAGATCCTTCATTTTTCTAAAACCATAACTTTGGAATGTCAACCTAAATAACCCCCTTTTGTCCTTATGTTTCTTTTGCTGGGTATTTTTGTCACAACAGTGAGCAAAGTAATTAATCTTATTATCATCAGAATAATTGCATTGTAAAACACTCAATAGTCATATAAACATAAGATGAGTATACGGCAGAATAAGATACCAAGAACCATGAAATCAATTGCTGTCAGCCAAGCCCCAAAATGAGCATGGCGGGTGACGTCAGCATTCCCGGTGCAGATGCTTCTGCTCAAACATTTTAAAGCTCTGGAAGGTCTGTCAAGCCCTGCCACGTTCCTCTGAATATCTGAAATGTCTTTGTCATTGGAAGATGTGATTTATGAACACAGACAAGTCACTTGGAGCCAAGTCTGGCAGAGAGGTCAAGATGGGTAATGCTAGTTTAGAGTTACCCCTTTTAGATAGACTGCTTTTGGAGTGTTCTCAGGGATACATGTTTTGATTTTCTCAGTGAAGATGAAGTAGTTTGTTATCTTTAGGCATGTAGTAAAAACGACACAGAACTAAAACAAACATATTATTGATAACTACAGTCCCTAGCCCCTTCTCTTGTCTTTTAGTAGGATGACATATACTTGTGTGAGTGAGAGTGTAGGCATATTTGTGCTTCAAGAGATGTAAGTATACAGCTCAACCCACGTCCATAGGCATATTCAGGCAGATAAAGCTGTATGCGCTGCTTCTCATGGGATAGTTCATTTCACATTTTCCCAGGCATACGCTCCAGAAATGTCCTACCAATGGGAGACTTTTAAATTGTGGATATTCCTCTAAGATAAATAATTCTTATCCTTTTCTCTTTGAAACTTACATCTTTCTTTTTTGAGTCTGCTGAGATTTGTAAATTCTTTTATAGAAAAAAATATATGTTTAGAAAAAGAAGAAAATAGGAATTTCACATTTTGAACTCTTGGTCTAGGATTTAAAAAAAAGACTGGCTTAAAATTTGCATCACGTCATCTATCTAATATAAACATGTTAAAGTGACTCTTCAATAAGAGATGTGCATTTTGTGTTGTGTAGAGTCTTATACCTTACTCTTTGATTGCCTGAATAAAACTAAGGAAGAATAAGATGGAAGGGGAACCTGGGGACGGGGGAAGTCTCTTAGCATTAGCATTAAAAACTAAAATCGCATGTAAAGTTTCTACTTTAAGAGATATTAGACAAAATAACCTTTAAAAGCTCTCAAATATTAAATGTTTAGAAGCCAAATAAAGTATGTGGGATTTATGAAATGTGTAACTGTGAAGACAGGGATGCCTAGAAACATAAAGACAGAGTAGATGAACTATAGGTTCAAAGAAATTAAAGATAATATAAACAGGAAAAAAATGAAGAGAAAAACTTAGTAGAGTTAGAGGATAAAATGCAGTATTTTTAACATCCATTTTCAGGAAGTCCAGAAAACAACAGTAGGAAGGAAAATATTTTAATCTGTCAGCATTAAGAATTCACCATATAGATCCCCAGCATTGAAAAGTCCAGGAATTCAAACTGAATATGTTCTCATGTTTAATATAGCCTCACGTAATCAAGCAGCAATGACCAGGAGAGGATGAACCCCTGTATAGAAACAAGTAAACAGAGAAGCAGAAAAGATGGCTTATCTGGCCAACAGTTCAGAATTCACAATACATCTGTATCTTCACATGAAGGAAAGAAATATTCCTAGGTATTATAGGAAAAGAGTCTATGGTAACACTTCTCAAAACTGAGAATAAAGTATGTTAATTGTAACAAAACTGAGACTGTATATTACTAATGTATTTTTTTTCCTAGAGATAGTTCTAAAAATTATAAAACTTAGCTATAGTTTCAAAACAGTGAGTACAGTATGCAAAACAATGAGAGAGGAAAATGTGGATCAATTCCTATTTAAATACACAGACATCGCAGATACAAATTACAAAATAATGTTCAACTTGTAATGCTAAGGAAAAGCTCTAAGTAATGAGTAATGTCAATAGTAATCAGATTTAAATATCTGGTGCTACTTAATTTTTATTCATGAAATATTTACAAAAATGTTTCAGATACTGTCAGTATTGTTAAGTCAAATTTGGTCTCTGTGGTGTCTAGGTTGGCTATTAAACAGGATTAAATGTGCGATATTATCTCAAAGAGGAAATCCAATTAGGAAAATCATCAAAATGAACAAGCACAAACCTGAAAATTATACAATCTTAGTCATAGGTAATAGAAATAAATCAAAAACAGCAAGCACAAAAGGGTTTTATATATATTTGTAGGTCTTAAAATTTATGAATATAGGAATAAAAAGTTTATCTGATTGCATCAATATCAGCCAAAATAGCCACTAATGACTTTTACCTTAAAACAGGTCAGTTTTATCCATGAGCACAATTCCAAACAAAATACTAGAAAGCATAATAAAGAAGTATATTTAAAAAAAATAATATATCCTGGCTAGGTCTTATCTAATCAAAGAATATAATTTTATATGCTATTAAATATGTTACTGTTTATGTGCTATATTAACAATATAATTCCCTGTATTAACAGAACAAAAAGGAAAAATCAAATAAATCCATGGATTGATGAGGAGGACATTTGCTAGCAGACAACACCAATTTGTGATAAAAGCTCGCAGTAAACTACGGCTAGAAATAAATCTCATTCTGATAAGGAGTATCAAGAAAAATTATCCAGCGGGCACCATAGCTATCACTGAGGCATTAAAACCCTCCCACTTAATATCAGCCACAAGGCAAAGAAGCCCATGTCCTCACAGGCCTCAGGGAGGCAGGGTGGATTTCAGCTAGCAAGAAAAGGCAGGGAAAAATGTGAATTAGAGCTTTGGAAAAGTAGAAATAGCAGTGCTATCTGCTTGTGATATGACTTACTAAAATTCAGGGAAAATGCACAACCTATCAAAGGGAAGAAAAGTAAAACAAGAGTGACAGTTATGAAACAAAGAAGAGAAGCCTTTGATATACATCTCTCTTTATTTCCAGAACACAGAAGTGTATAGCTTGGTAATAGCAAAAACAAAAAAGGAAAAAGAAAAAAAAAGTAGTTGAAGAGTAATAATCTACTAGCTGGAAATACACCCCACTAAGCATAAGCAAGCTTTCATTTTTAAGTGAGACCTACTGAAGTATATTAAAAAGTAAAATATGTATTGGTGAATAAAAAAATAATTGGTACAAAGAAGGTATCAGCTTTCTCTAAATTGATTTAAAGATTCAATAGAATTCCAGGCATAGTCTCTAAAGACAGCTTTTAGAACTTCATAATGTAAGTCTAAAAATCATAAGAGATTAACACATACTGCAATGCTAAAGGAATTAAAAATAGTCTTTGTCTTAAGTTAATGATAGTGGATAAATGATCTGGCTAGTTACATTTTATAAATGAATATATGAGGAAAACATTCTCTTACAGATATATATAT
>JADRCC010547331.1:0-13911 GCA_019843855.1 Hylomyscus alleni
TCTTTTGACCAATAAAGGAGACATTGACAAAGGTCCTGCAGCTTGCTCATATACACCTATCAATTTGTGACACTTAAACCTCAAAGCAAGGAAGCAATGAGCTTCCCTACAGATTTCTCACAATCTGAGCAGATGGGTATGATCTTGAGGAGCCAACAGTGCACATATGTTCCTAATGTGGAAAGGAGAAATCAGAGCCAAAAATGACTGCAAAAGCCTGCCTCGTCATACTTTTCTCCTCAGGTGGCAGCAGTAAATAAGGCCCTCTCCAGGACTAATTAAATAAAATGAAAAGCACAGTCAAACCTTAAGGGATGAAATCAAAGACAGTTATAAAACAAAATAGTCGAAGGGTGGTTTTGTCTCTGTGGGAAATGCTGAAGAAAATTTCTGACAAAATTTCCATTAGGACGTCATCACATTGGTCAGCATGTGTTTGCACCTATGGCTTTGTTAAAGCAGAAATTGCAGACTTGAAAAAGCACACATGACAAAACTTTGAGTCTAGAGAAACATAGACTAAATATAATACTTTGAAATGTCAGGTTGTTTTTTTCTGCACATGATGAACTACACTCAAATTGTTAAAAAGAATTTTACTATAATTGACAATTTTTCCCTAACAAGATTCAAATAACAGGTTCTCTCTGTAGCTCTCAATGATTGTATGAACTTATTAAAATCTAGTGTAAGCTAAAACACAATTCCTCCTTTTAAAACTTAATGGATAAGGATAGATTCAGGAAGAGAAGAAATAATTGCCTTTGAGTTAAGTACAAACCAGACTCATGAGGCCCCAATGGAAACTTCTAAACCACTGGTGACACAAATGTCCATGGTTGAACTAAGGTGGGTCACAAAACAAAACTAAAGGTCACAAACCCAAAAAAGAGGCTGTTAGGGATGGGCAGAATGTATTGATCGGGTCAGAAAGGAATTGGCAGGCAACCGCAATGTAATCAGAATACATTATTTTCATGTATGAAAATTTCCAATCTCAAAAATTAATTCCTGGTGCTCGCTTCGGCAGCACATATACTAAAATTGGAACGATACAGAGAAGATTAGCATGGCCCCTGCGCAAGGATGACAAGCAAAAATTAATTCCTGTCTCTCCATAAGTCCAAAGCCTACCAGTACAGATATCATATGTTGAAATTATATAACAATTTTTCATTTCATGTGCTACCTTTCAGGGCATAGTATTATAGGCAATGGGTGCCCACATCCCCAGGTAATTCTACACTCTACTCATAGTGGACATAGCTTTACTTGGTTAAATTTACATTCTCTCTCTCTCTCTCTCTCTCTCTCTCTCTCTCTCTCTCTCTCTCTCTGGCTGAAAGGTCACACTGCTAATATCTAATAGCTTTACAACTTTCAGCTCACTGTTATGATTCCATTCCAGTGGCTCCCCTATTCATTGCCCTGGAAAGGACTCTGCAATGGATTTGCGAAGCTCAGCTTTCTGGCTGGGCTTTTGGAGGTTTTGACATATCCTTATAAACCTAGGTGAAGACTGCCAGGTCTCAATGGCCCACGTATTTTACATACCAGGAGAACTAGCCCCAGATGGATGAGTGTGCTCTCAAGGTTTATTCCTTTTATCTGTGGAACGGAATATTGAGTAATATTTTGGAGCTACCGGAAGCCATGGACGGAATCTAAGAAGAAGCCACAGGGACCTAGACAGTGGATGTATGGAGGCTTCCTTGGTTCAAGCCAATTAAACCATTCTGTCCTTCCAATGCTCTGGATCTTGGATGGGAGAGATAACTTCAAGGTTCTCAGATGCAAGAGCTATTGTCTTTATTTAGTACTAATGTTTTTTTTAAAAGATGTACATATTTACATGCAGTATGTATATGAGTTTTGAAGGGGGAATCAGAGTCCATGGGACTCCAGTTAGAGACTGTTGTGAACCACCTCGTGGGTCCTAGAAGTTGAACTCAGGACCTCTGGAAGAGTAACCAGTGCTCTTAACTACTGAGCCATCTCTCTATCTCTTATTTTTATCTCCTGGAATTCTCAACTTCCTACTGATACCCTTAAAAGCATTTGAGTTCCTTTTAGCTGTTGTCTGCTGAATATGCTGTTTGTTCTGGACTTGGCCACGCTGTAAATTTTACAAATTTCTATAATTTGCTTCCATCTTCAATTATAAATTCTGTCCTTCGGGCATCTTTTTTGCTCCTTAATGTGGGTGAAAGTAACCACTCCATTTCTTCCCCATTTCTCTTAGAAATTTCTTCCACTAAAACCCCGAGTTTATCACCCTTAACTTCCCCTTCCATATAGCTTCAGGCCATGGCTGTAATGCAGCCAAGCACTCTGCAACTGTTTCAGAAGGCAAGCTCTTCCTTAGCTCTCATTAAAATAATCTCCTTTCCTCCTGAGACCATGTCAGAATGGCCTTTACTGTTACTCATTTTGTCAGCTGTGTGATCAAGGCTGTTGTGTCTCTGAGACTTCTAGACCCTCTCTAGGCCTGCTGTCTTTGGGGTCACAACAATAGCCCTCTGGCTATAGCATCCTAAATGTTTTTCAGCATTCTTTTCCAAACTGCTGCAACCCACACCCATAGCACAGTCTTAAAGCTGCTTCCACAGTTGCAAGAGTTCTTAGAGTGACACCCTACTTTAGACGCTAATGTTTCGTGTAGGGTTGATCTATGTTTTCTAAGAGAATGCCAGAGACTCAGTAATTTGAAAAGGGACACAGTTAACTTGGCTCCAACTTCTGGGAAGTAGGAAGTCCAAAATCAGATGAGTGGATGGGGTCACGGATTGATCTCATCAAGTCCTGAAGTTTCACCTCATGAAGAATGACAAATAGGGATGCATGTATGAGAAACAAAAAAGAGACTAGCAGGCTGAGGTTACTGCCTAGCATTTTTCTGTCATGATAACTAATCTGTTCCCATCAATCCACTCAAGGAACCTCTTCATGATAGAAACAAGCCCCAACAGGCCATATCTTTTAGTACTGCTGCATTAGGGACTAATCATTCATTTGGGACATAATGAAGATAAAACATATTTCAGCTATAACTATCTCCAATTGTTCATACTATTACAATTATGTCATTGCCTATGTGAAAACATCTGAGACATCACCTCAAGTGACTTCCTTGTTAGATGATGTTGTTTATCTTTTTTTTAAGTCACCTAGTCTACTAGTTAGTTATCCTTGTTCACTTTACTAGATTCAGCAGGCAAATGGACATATGCTTATATACTGTGCATCACATCAAGAAATTCACTTGTGTATCCTCATAACATTACTAGCTATTCCCATATTGCTTCACCAAAATGCCATCCAAACAAGGACGACATGAATGAACATGTGAAACAGGATAAAAATCCCCCCAGTTCTCAACTCTACACAAAGGAGTAAGTGAAATAAGGGGCCTTCTCCAGGGAAAACCATACCAATAGGTGGTTGAGCACCAAATAATAAAATCTGAAAATGTAATACAACTAACATTGTATGGCATGAACAGGTTATATTTAAAAATGTATATTATGTAAAAATCTATCTATCTATCTATCTATCTAATAATAATTAGTGAAAAAGGAGATCACCAACTTGTAGGAGAGTAGAAAGAGGTGTATGGAAGAGTTTGGGGGAAGGAAAGGTGAGGGAGAAATGTTTTCATTACATTATAATCTCAAAAATAGATTTTTTCCATGCAATATATTTTGGTCATGATTTCCCCTCCCTCATCTCTTTCCAGATATTCCTCACCTCCCATGCATCAAACTCCATGTTTTATTTCCTTTTCTCTTTAGAAAACTAATAGCAAAATTAAAAAAAAAACAGAATAGAACAAAACAAAACAGAAACAGAAACAAACAAAAAACTCAGGAGGTGTATATACACAGAGACACATTCATATGCACAAAACCCATAGAACCTCAAATTCAGAAACCATAATATTATCTACATTTAAGAGTTAATTGCTAACTTTTTCAATTTAATGAGTGACTACTGGGTTTGTTGGAGCACACCTATGAGAACAGCACTCTGAAATCTGAAGAAGAAGATTCAAAATTCAAAGCCAGCTAGATAGGACAGCTTATTTCAAAATAAAAGAACTAAAAAAATACATAATTCTAATGACTCCAATGATATTCTTTCATATTGCTAATAACACAATTGAACAAAATTTTTGTATATTTTACTTTTTCAGATTCACATGGTTGCCTGTAGTTCTTTGTGTAGGACTGAGTCCTCATGGGATATCCTTAGTCCAGTTTGGCATCTTTCCAATTTTTCTTCCTCAATGTTCTCTGAATGATAGATGCAAGACTATTTTGTAGATGTATCCACCAGAACTGGACTCTACAAATTTGCATTTTGATTGATTGGGGTTTTTGTAGTCATTGCAATCTTTGGCAAAGACGTTTCTTTGGTGAAGAGTGAAGAGTATGCTTATCTGTAAGTAGAAGGACAAAAATTTATGATTATTAGAGATTATGTTGGCTAAATAAATTAATCATTGTGGATTTTCCTCCAAAAATCATGACTTTCCTACTACTGATTAGTTAAGTAGATTTCCAGAATCAAGTATTATTTGCTTTTTTTTGGGGGGGAAGACCTTCAGTCCAATTGCGAGATATTGGTTACTACCAAGATACGTGTACCAGTACTGAACACTTAGGGTTATTGTGCCATGTTGATTATTGTTTTTCATAGTCATTATAGCTGGGTAGACTGTTGGCTGCCTCCTTCCTTTGAAAACTTGTACACTGTCTTCTGGTACCATGAAAGCTATAACTCAGATATGGAACATTCCAACTCAGGGGTGTCTGGGCCCTGTATCTGAAGTACATTGTGTTTTCGGAAATAGAAACATACCTTCTCCTTTCAGGATATGAAATTTCCCCAATAGTTTTTGTTTTGTTTTGTTTTGTTTTGTTGAGTTTTTTTGGATTTTTGAGACAGGGTTTTTCTGGATAGCCCTGGCTGTCCTGGAACTCACTCTGTAGACCAGGCTGGCCTTGAACTCAGAAATCCTCCTGCCTCTGCCTCCCAAGTGCTGGGATTAAAGGTGTGTGCCACCACCGCCCAGCTCCCCAGTAGTTTTAAGTATTTATTTTTATAAGCCATTGGTACATTTTTTAGAGTTGGTCACTCTAATATCAATATGTCTTTATATAATACTTTAAGAATAAATACACATTACTGATAAAGCGGAGTATGTGATTTATATATATGTTTGCCTATGCCTTCCAAACGTCTTTTACTTATGATATAGCCCAAGGTTGCACTATCCATTAAAAAGATGCTTTCTGTGTTTCAGTTAGTGACTAGGAAGACTTATGGTAGTCAAAGGTCATTGGATAGCAATACAGCTTCCATTGGAAGGAAACCTGGATATTGTTGTGATATCTTAGAGTCCATGACAGAGCAACAGAAAACATGGCAAGAAGATTCAGACATGAAATACTGAAGCTTGGGGCAGAAATTTCTCACTAGAAGTTGTGCTGGTAGCCTAGGCTGATTCTCTGTATGTAGTGAAATGCAGCAATTCTTTATACCTAGCAATGACACATCAGAAATTGTTCTCACATGAATTAAGTGTTTCTTAATGTTTTGAACACCCACCTCTTCTCTACATTGTAGGAATACAGCAAATAGGCTTTACCGTCATTAAAGACCCAGAAAGATATAGAGCCTACACTTAGGATTCCATTCAAAGAGCATCCTTGCCAAGTATCATATTTGCAAAGCTTCCTATTGTCTGTCTAGAAGGCTGAGATTTGAAAGCACTGGCAAAGTCAATAGGAATAAAACAGTTTATGCATGGTGACAGCTCAATGTTATTGAGGTAATATATGCGGTATACATACAATTGAAGATTAATGTCTATTCTTTCTCCGCTAATAAATATGTGATTAAAAATATTTCCCCTTTGTGACAAAAGACATAAGATAGGTGGGAGTAAAGCATGGGAAAGACATGAGCTATTTCAGAACTCTAGTAATAGCTGTAGAATTTTTTTAAAAATGGTCCACCTTTCATATAAATCATCTCAAATTAAGGAGAAATATTCTGTTCAGATTCTATTCTTTGCTTGAAAGTATTTCTTGTCAAAGTGTCAGAAGTTTTCATTTCCTCCACACTTGTGGCCTCGGCCAGAACCCAGCGTTAATACAAGGGATTTCTTTTAATGCCTTGTAAAAGTTAATGCTGTGTATAATAGACTGATCAGCCAGACTCAAACCATTCTCATTCACTCATGGATAGGATATTTGATTTGAAGGGAGAGTCAGTCCTAAAAACAATTGAACCAGGTCGAAATCTGATTGGCCCATTTTAGCCACATTCCAGCAACATTTATTGCCTAACTTTTGGCCCAAGTGTCAGCAGACATAGGAAGCTTTAGAGAAAAAGAGAGACAGTGACATGTCCAATTTCGTTTTGTCTCATATTTTACTGCTGACAGACTGTACTGGTTTTACAGAGGTGGTCATGTCCTCTTTCCTAAGGATTAGGCATATTGAGTTCTCCATCTTTTCATCTCTCCATGAGCCACTACTCAAAAATAGACTGTGGCGTGGTCCTTCTGGCTTCTTTGACAGGGCAATGGGAGGCAAAATTATTGAGAAAGGCATAAGGCATAATATTTCATTATTATTCTTATTACTTACCATTTAATTGTGTCAAAAGTGTGACCCCTATTCCAGTTGAATAATCAGTTCCCTGACACCTCTTGGCCCCTCATGGGAAGCCGGCTTTTAGACCATCCGGGTGGCCTTCTTCCCTCCAGCTGATGTCCTCAGTGCCCTTGCTTCCCAGGCCCTGTCTGATGCTATAACATAGCAAAAGAACAGTGTCAGTTACTGGGGAACCAAACGAAACTCACTGAGAAGTGCAAACCTCAGAAGGCCCTGTGGGATGCCTGCAGCCTAAGAAATTAGTGCTGGTAGGAAAGGTCTTTTTTCTACCGCGTGAGCCTAATTAGTTTCTGCAAATATTGCTCAATCAGGAGAGATCAGAGGATCTGAGTCAATCCCCATGATGAGGAGAGCGAGCTCTGGTATTTTGCTGCTGGAGGAGCGCATAAACCATAAGACTTATTCTCTCCCTCTCTCTTTTTTTCTCCTTGACTCAACTGTATGCTTTCAACATTACTTAAAACGGTTCAAACTTCAATATGCGTGTCATTATTGTTTCGTTATAGTTGAAGAAAGCTATAGGTTAAGGTTTAATCAGACTATGTGATGGTAAATCGTGTTTTTAAGTTAACTATAAGGATTTGATCAAGCTAGAAAGATGGCTCTGTGGGTAGCGTGTTTGCTGAGCAAGCATGATGACTTGAATTCAGATCCCAGAACCCATGTAAAAACCAGGAGAGAAAACCTTTATCTGTCAACCTTGCACTGTGGTGGCAGAGACAATTCCATGTGGCTTGCTGATCACGAGGTAATCAGCAATATATATGGTGCTGAGTAAAAGATTCAGGATCTCTTGTAACTTTTAGACTACTGTGACTCAAAAAAATGAAAGGGGGGAACAGAATACCCATGCAAGGAGTTGCAGAGACTAACTATGGAGCAGAGACTGAAAGAAGGGCACTCCAGCCTGATATAGCTGTCTCTTGAGAGGCTCTGACAGTGCCTGACTAATACAGAGGTAGAGGCTCACAGCCATCCATTGAACTGAGTGCAGGGTTCCCAGTGAAGGAGTTAGAGAAAGAACCAATGGAGTTAAAGGGTTTGCAGCCTCTTGGGACGAACAACAGTATGGACTGACCAATGCCCTCAGAGCTCCCAGGGACTCAACCACCAACCAAGGACTATACATGGTGGGACTGATTGTTCTGGCAGCATGTGTATAGTAGAGGATGGCCAGGTTGGTCATCAATGGGAGGAGAGGCCCTTGACCCTGTGAAGGTTCTGTGCCCCAGTGTAGGGGAATGACAGGGCTGATAAGTGGGAGAGGGTGGGGTGGCAGGCATGGGGAGGGGGAGGCAACAGTGGTTTGTTCTGGTTGTTTTTGTTTGTTCATTTAAAAAGAAAAATAAATAAATTAAAAAAATAGTAAAAAAAAGAAAAAAAATTAATTTGAGGCTATCATTTTCATGATTAAAACATCAGATCCCACGGGTAGCCTTTCCCTTTATATGACTCAGACCTGGTCCACCTGGGCTGTTTCCCATGGGAAAGGGAGAGCAGGCTACACCTTTTAAAGTTCATTTTGCTCTTCATAGATGGGTTTAGAAGGAAACATTCATGAGGCCTTCCTTATTTTTAACATTGATGAAAGTATAAAAGCACATAGAATAAGTCCGAGTGCCTGATATTTATTAATATCCTAGTCACTAAAGGAGTTGCCTTAAAGAAGGTAGTGCCATTGAGGGGAAGATTGCACCCTATTCCAACTTCAGGGAAGAAGTGGATATTTCCAAACAGCACTTCTATCTTTAAGCCCTGGCTACTTCAACCCAGTGTCTTTTTAGCCCATGCCCCAGAATAGAACTAAGGAGAGTTAAAGCTGATCCAGACTACTGGAGTACATAGCCCAAAAGAGAATTGTCAAGATGATCTTGTTTGTAGATTTAGAAAATGCATATTAATTTTCATATGCTACCAGTTCTGCAGTTGTTGGTTACACAGGAAGAGCTAGCTGATGATAGTGAGATCCAAGGCAGTCCAAGCTCATGGGACCCAGAACTGAACACAAGAGACATCCATCTTTGCCCTGCTTTGTAGAATTGCAGTTTTCTTTCTGACACAAAATCCTCTATACGGTGCTCATGAACTGTGTCAGCTAGTCTGAAACACAGGCGGAATTATCCTAGTGGGTCCTCTGACCCTTGTGTTTCTAGTCACACTGTATGCTTTCTTGTAAGGGTATCTTTCATTGAGTAGAGATTCATCGAACAGTGCCTACGTAGGAGCAGAATGTCTTCATCCCTGGTTCTCGGGCCTCAAATAAAAAGGTAAACGACAAACTTCTTATAGATGTATAAATACATGTAGCCCAGATGTAACAATCAAATCTTTGGTGGATATGATCTTTTCATCTCAATGAGTGCCTTTGGAATGTACAATTATTTGCTTTCCATGGTCTTGAAACCTCAACATTAAAACAGAAAGACACATTATCTCTCCTATTGATTCTGCAATGACAAAGCAGTTGTTCTTTTTTCCCTACAGCCCTGGAAAGATGCCCATTTTCTTTTATCTTGTACAAAATTCCCAATGTGTATATACACATGCAATAGGTTGTACTTTACTTTTCCTTTTGTGGCCACCTTTTCCATATACTTAAAATTTCCATATACATAACATTTCTACACCATTTGAACTATCACATGGTACTTTATAGTTGTTGGAACATTTAGCTTATGTTCATTTTTTCATTATTTTCATGATACTATTGGATGTAGTTACCATATTGTAATGGTATAACTTCAAAAGTTTTAAATTATTTGTGTGTGTATGTGTGTGTGTTTGTGTGTGTCTACACAAGTGTACTCATGATACAGTGTACATATTCAGGTCAGATTACAATTCTTAAGAGTCCTTCCTCTCTTGCCATCTTCTGGAGTCAAGTCTACAGTGATGTGTGTTTAATCACTGAGAAATCCTACATATTTTAACTTTCCAGAATTCTTTAATGTCACATATTCAACACAGTAAAACCATCTTCTTTCTATTAAACCTCACAGTTTATCACAGCTTTGATATTTGCAATAATCTTGCTTCTGCGATTCTATGTATAATGTAGAATTTATGACTTAACTTTTATATTTAATATCAATGATGATAGAATTATACACACACACACATACACACACACACACACACACACACACATATTCTTAGTTTTATTCTTAGTTTTATCGAGTCAAGCCAATTGAGAGTAAATTGGAAACATTAAAAGAGTTCTTAGGATGCACAGTACTTTATTTGAACGAATCACTTTGCAGGATATAGTCATTAATCAGTTGTGCAGTGGACACTTGGTATTGTTTTCTGTGCTGAGAAAACTAATGAAGAATTATGAGGTGCTGTCTGAGGCATTTAACAGCCTACTTCTTGGTGGGCAACACAAATTCTGCAAATAAAAAAAATAAATAAATAACAAGAGGATATATGATAGCCATCATTTAGACAAGGATATAGCTGAAGTGGCATTTCTTACAGCAGAGCCTCTAGGTTCATATTAGGGATTTTAATATGCCTACAGCAGGCATGGGACTTTTCATTTTAGGCAGGAGCTATTACTGACATTCAAATAGACTTTTGTAGAAATTTGTGACACTACTTCAGAAGGGGATACAAACAAATCAGGTTATTATAGATTTTTCTTTTTCTTTTTTTTTCCACAGTATTTGAAGCAAACAAGGCTCTAGAAATCCCTACATTTCTATCCAATGATGCTAAAGTACAATTTCCTCAAGTTTATGTGTGTTATGATAGCCTTAAAAACAACTTTACTTTCTTTATTTATTAAAACTGGTTTTAAGCCTGGCGGTAGTGGCACACTCCTTTAATCCCAGCACTTGGGAGGCAGAGGCAGGCAGATTTCTGAGTTCGAGTCCAGCCTGGTCTACAGAGAGTTCTAGGACAGCCAGAGCTACACAGAGAAACCCTATCTCAGAAAAAAAACAAACAAACTGGTCTCATGTTTACTATAATATTCATGGTACCATAATTTATATGCACTTCTTTTACAAAGTGTATATATTGAAACAAGAGCCAGTGGGTGTATGCTAACCACTTACTCTTCTTTCACAAAAATACATCTTTAGAGACCAAAATATAACTGTAACATTACCAGATCAAATCTTTTCACTCATAAAGGTCTTTTTTTTTTCTTTTTTGAAAAGTCTAGTGATCTGAGATTGAAACAGGTTTCCTTTATCATTGTTAATTTGGAAAGAATGATTGCTGTTGCACTTCTAGAAATATTTCCTTTGCCACTTTAGAGGAAATTGCATGTCAATTTTAAATATCATTGTGCATATTTTTAGCCAAACTTAGCTCTGTATGACACTTCACTGAAGTAAGGCAAAAAGAGGCGTCTCTGCCCTTTGCATGCCAAGTGTGCAACCATAACTGGAATCGTTTAAGATGAAAATCATCTGATTGTCAGAAAGAATTAAAACAGCTGCATGTCATGCCGTGGTTTCACACTTTTTTTTTGATCATAAAGATTGTGAGCAGAGAGAACAAGACGTCAAGCCCTTTCCTGGCCTGTTATCACCAAAGAACCCAAATATCAAGCTCCCAGAGAATACTACTTAAATTCTGAAGCAACCTTTATACCAAGGATAGTTCCAAGAGTCGCTGCCAGTTTCAGCTGAAATTTAAAATCAACAAACTGCTTCAGGTTTTTCTAAAAATGATTTTCATTGAACAATGCTTCTGCATCCATTCCTTATACATTATATGTGTAATGAAGCACCTCTGCCTTTGCTAGACATTGTACTTTCAGTTTATAAGCACTGCTGTGTCCTGATTGTGGGTAGCAGGATTTTAGACTGCGGGTAGACCAGAAGTCTTCACAGCCTGCCGCTGCAGACAGATTACTATTCAGTAACTTTCTTACAATAATTGGAGGTAATTCTTCCCTGCTATGATTAGAAATTCTTCTCCCTAGCATTTACAGAGTATTAATTTGTTACCCAACACAAAATCAGTCTGTAAGTGAGATCATACATTTTTAGTGCTGGGTGAATTTGTCAATGTAGATTCTGGCATTAAAAAGTATAATGTTTAATCATGTAATCAAAACCATAGCACATATTAATGTTTTTAAAGATAAAATTTTATTGTCGAATTAGTTTTCCTTTGGCTTCATGTTGTCTAGGCCTGTCAACATAATTCACAGGTGTTTCATTGTCACATAAAGGTGACAGAATGAAAAAAAGAAAGGTCATTGTGAACTCACTTCAAGCAAAGTAACTATTGAGCTAAGAAAATATCTCATTATCAGTGCCAATATCCAGGACAAGAAATGTTATCTTTTATTTAAATTTGGTCCTCTTAATCTCTGTTCCTTTTTATCAATTCTATTTCTGTAGTCTAGGTAATTGGTGTATATTCTCTATTTTACTCATTCATATCTTTGATAATATTTATGTATGTTTGTATGGATTTATATTTTATGCACGTGAGTATTTTTACTATATGTCTGTTATGTGTATTTTTGGATGCCTGGTGTATACAGAGATGAAGAGGTCTCAGATACTTTGAAACTGAAGATACGGTTGGCCTTGAACCACCATATGCATGCTGTAACTAAGTTTCAGAGCTCTGCAGGAACAATAACTGCTCTTAACCGCTGAGCCATTAATCTAGTCCCTCCTTTTGAACCTAATTTCCTTCATTTAAGACCAATGCCACAGCCAAGTGAGAGCTTCAGGTTCCTTTTATGGTAGAAGGGCGTAGTAGTAATAAACCTCTGGGAAGAAAGAAAAATATATGTCCCATCACAGTAAATGACTAAAAGCAGCAAGGTTGGAAACCTTTACAGGTCACACATAAATACATGCATGTGTGTGTACATTGACATTTAGGCACTATGTATGCAGAACTAACACAATACAGGGAAATGAGTTGCTGCTTCCACTCATACATAGACCAGATTCTTGGCCATTATCTCTGTGTTGAACCAGTCTCAGAACTTTGTTAGTGTCTATTTTCTTTTTACGTTTTGATACAGGAACTTGCTACAAAGCCTTGCCTTTCCTGGGACTTGCTATGAGCCAAACTGGCCTCAAGCTCACAGAGATCTGTTTACTTCTGCCTTCTGAGTGTTGGTATTTAATGTGTGCACCACTACAACTGGCTAAGTTTTCTTTTCTTCTCTTTCCAACATAAGATATTGCAATGATTAATCTTGGTGGACAACTTGATTACATCTTGGATCATGGAAGAGGAACATATCTGAAGATGTTTCCTTCAAGGATTGACTGAATTTGGTCCCCAGAGTTGGGAGCACTTTCCCGTGGCAGGCCAGGTATAAAGAGACCACAGGGCTGATGTCACTCTCTGGTAATGAGGATACCTATTCTGTTGCTACCCCTGCTGACATCCAGATCCAATTTCCCCAGCCTTCCAAAATGAACTGAAGACCAGTGTATAGACAGACACTTTCTGACCGCCTCAACCTTATCCTATAAGCAAGCTAATAAACTCACTTTGCAATACATATCTTTCTATCACTTCTGGTTTTCCAGAGAACACTGGCTAGTATAGATACACATGCAATAAGATGAATGTAAAGATTAGTCTTTCTGTACAAACAAAATAATGCAGGTTAGACATACAACAAGAAGAAATGTTCATCATTTTTAAATTTAAAATACGTATATTCAGTTTTCCTCTCTCTCATCCCCTCCCAGCTTCTTCCCACCTCCCTACTTTCCACCCTTCCAACTCCTCCTTTTCCTGAAACATGCTCTGATAGTCCCTCGTTAAATAAGTAAACAAACAGGCAAGTTCTTCATATGAATGCATGCCCAGATTTTTTTTTAAAAAAAAAGACAATTGTTTTCTTAAAAGGGAGCAGATTGTGTCCTGTCAGTTTTGTGTTGAGCACTGATTGTTATATATAAACAGTATCCTTCCTCAGAAGAGCAGTTCAAGTTCAAAGTCTGTTTAGCATATGTTCTTTTGTATTACTGTGAATGGAACGTCTGTCCAGTGTCCAGCCTAAACTCCTCGTGATTCAGTATCCTATTCAGTACCCCATTTCTTGTGCTTCACATTTCTGTAGAGTTAAATATGTACTTAAGTATAGGTTTCACCAAACTAAAATTAATTTAGCTTCTGCATTTGCTTTCTCCTACAGGAAATGTCTTGTGGTGTCTAAGCAAAGCATTATTTTTCTGGCTCCACAACATTTACATTCGTTAGCATCCCATTACAGATAAACAGTTGTAGCTTA
>JADRCC010547355.1:4726-16943 GCA_019843855.1 Hylomyscus alleni
ATGTGTGTTCTTTTGTGATTGGGTTATCTCACTCAGGATGATATTCTCCAGGTCCATCCATTTCCCCAAGAATTTCATAAATTCCTTGTTTTCAATAGCTGAGTAGTACTCCATTGTGTAGATGTACCACATTTTCTGTATCCATTCCTCTGTTGAGGGACATCTGGGTTGTTTCCAGTTTCTGACTATTATAAATAAGGCTGATATGAACATAGTAGAACATGTGTCCTTATTACATGTTGGAGCATCTTCTGGGTATACACCCAGGAGTGGTATAGCTGGGTCCTCTGGTAGTACTATGTCCAGTTTCTGGAGGAACCTCCAAACTGTTTTCCAGAGTGGTTGTACCAGCTTGGCAGAATCAGCTTTACATACTGGAAGCATAATGGACCAGATATCCTAAGGACATGTTCCAGACCTTAAACATTTCTACTAAGATGATTAGACTTCTCTTCCTTGTTGTATCATATCCAGCAAGAAAATGAGAAAATTTCTTGATTGTTTAGTGTGGTGGTTTAGATCTAAGTCCAGGTAACCATGGAAATACATTTTACACCTCTGTACTTGCCTTTGTTGCAGCCTAAACCCATCTAAACCTCATTAACTGGCCTCAGAAAATAAATAGGTGTGGCCAGCAACTGAGAAGGCAGCATCCCATAGCTGGGAGTAGAGGGAGAAATGGGAAGACTTTATGAGTTGTATCTGATAAAATCTGGGGAAGACTTGGGGAAAGGTGCTAAGAGAATTGACCAACTACCATGTCTGTGATAAATGAAAAGATTTTCAGAAACACTGTCACAAGTCACAGACTTCTCTGGTATTCTATTCTTAAACCTTTTTATTTATGTATATATATGTGTGTTTATGTAACTATATGTTGCATGTGTGTTCAAGTGCCTGAAGAGGTCAGAAAATAGCACTGGATCCTGTGGATTTGGAGTTGCAGGCAGTTTTGAGTAGCTGATGGTGGTCCTGAGAACTGAACTCAGCTCCTCTAGAAGAGCATCAAGTGCTCATAACTTCTGACTTATGGCTCCACCACTTTCCTCTGTGTATTCAAGAAATTACAAAAGAGAATTGATTTGCCTTCTATGTCTGACTTGCCATTTGTGGGTTTGAGTTTGCCGACCTGGGATACTGGAATATGAAGAGCTAGCTCTCTGTTTATTTCAAGGGCTTTATTTAAGGCTATCTTGACTTTAGATCCATTAAAACTTACCTTGGTGAGGATATAAACATTGGCCTTTGGCATATGGAGAATTTTTGTGAGTCTAGAAACCCATTTTCTGAAAGTTGGTACAAAATCAGAGAGAACAGGGTGACACATAATGTAATCATCATGACACAGAGACAGAGTCATGCCTAACCTGGACCAGAGTTCTCTCCTCTGAGCACAGGGTTGTACCATAAAGAAGGTGAGAGTGCAGGGTATTTGAGCTAGTCAAAGTATCCTCCAGAGATGGGTCCTGTCCTATTCTCACATGACCTTGAGACTATTTGCTGCGGTTCCTAGCACTGCTTGCCTTGTCTGGAGATGTGGGTCATCTTCTAAGCATTCATCATAGACTTCATCCTTGAACCATTATTGACTTTGAGTCAGAGGCACCTGTGCTAGCCTGAAAATGAATGTGCCCTCTCTTTTCTTCTACCTTGCCTGTCTATGGCAGATTTATGTCCTACAAGTTTCTAGCAGTTTTATTTTTAGACATTGTAGCCTATGTTACTACCACCACCTGTCTTTCTCAATCCAGCTCTGTAACCTGAGTGTGCTCTTTCTACATAGGATCCTCTGTCAGCCCACTCTCACTACTTCTATAACACATCTTTCACACAGCCTTAGCACCCACATAGCCATCTGACTTCTCAATGCTCTGACTATGGTAGTTTCATCTCCATAGCTGGTCTGAAGCATCATGGGAAACAGTGTCTACCTTTCATGCCCAAAACACTAGGTAAGTTTGGAAGATTTGAGGAGAGATGTATTTAAAGTTTTGTTGTGTGCCTGTGCAGGGGAGTGAGGTGATCACATTGAATAGGGGCTGAAAAGTCTACATAAAACACCCACATTTGTGGTTTTGCAATGCCTGGGATTTTGCAGTGCTCCCTCATGGCATATCTACCACCATGACCATGATTTCTGCCATCTTTCCAGGCACTAAAGAGTCAGCACTCAGTATCCAGTGGAAACTATGCCTCTACAATGCAGAGTGCAGCGGTGGCATGCCCATCTCCCCATGTTTTAATGGACGTAACACAGCATGCTCATCTTTAGGTCTTCAGTTTCCTCCCATGTCACAGCTACCACTGACAGTAGAGCTTTTAATTTTACCCAGGGATGTCAATGAAAGGATTTGCTGACAAGTAAACAGGGCTCCCAGGATGAATTGAGGAAGTGAATGGTTCAATCCCTGACATGCTTCCAGCCCACTTGGAAAATACTTTTTACAGTGAGGCCAGTACAGCGATCACAAGGAATCAGGTGAGCAGGCCTGGATACATGAGCTCCTACAATCAGGGATCTCAGCAGCCATGCATGCCTCACTCCAATTTTCAATTCTGTCTAGGTTCTTAATAGACAGAGTGGCAGGTGAACTGTCCTCTCTTTGTAGAATATGCCTGAGAAATGACAGGGGAAATGGCATTATACTTTCAGGCACACATTCTCCAGAAGGAACTTTCCAATGCTCTGTATAGTAGGAGAGATATTTGGAGAAGAGAGCTTTGAATTTAGAAGAGAAATTAAAAGGCCTCAAAGAAGATCAGCATCAAAGTTTTAGGGAAAGACTACAGAAACCTTTGCATTCATCCTTTCCCTAAACCCACATTTCACTGTGTTCTGTTTAATGATTCGGTGGGTACAGGTAACATCATGGGTACCACTGGATCCTCCTGTGACTATGAACAGAGCCCCACTGACTTTTTGAGTGTGAAACTTTCATCATGTTGCTCCATTTTACATCACTTTACATAATTGGATCCTAAGATAAGAAATGTATGAAGCTGAAAGGTTTATTTGGGCTCAAAGTTTTGGAGAGTCTATCTGTGATCAGTTGGGCCTGTTGCTTTGACTCATGGCAGTGAGACCACATGATAAACTAGAAGCAAAAAGAACAACAACAACAACAGACTGGAATCTCATGAAAGCCCAGTGATCCAAAGACAGCTCAGTGGATTTTTATTCTTTAAGTTCCATCACTTCCATATAATGCCAACTTTGGGCATGAAGCCTCCAGCCCCTAGGACTTTAGGGGACATTCTAGATCCTAATGGTATATTCATTAAGCTCCAGAAACCCTTTCTCCATGCCCTCTGAGTACATTGAAGGCAGTGTCTTTTTACCAGGTGTACCAAGGAGGTTATTTTCTCCTACTTCAACCCCTCTTACGCTCAGTCCAGAGGAAGTTCTCTTCTACAACTAAATCTGAGATGACATTTCCATGCCTCTCTCCTGTACGTGTGCCTGGGTAGAAGCTGCTCACAGGCAAAACAGTCTCATAGTGTGTAAAGGGAGGCTTGGACTACAGAGCCTAGCTGGCCTTTCCTCTATTTACAGTATAGGTGCCATACTTGCTTGCCAATTAGGATCACCTGGGAAGGTGAAAATGTTCCTGTACCAGGCCCCTTCTGACTGATCTTAAGCTGGAGAATGCAGAAATTGTGGACCTGTGGACAGAAATCACTGGACTTGATGGTGACAAGGTTCCCACCCATCTCCCTGTGCTTCTGTTCTAACACGTGTTCAGATAGTAGCGTGGCTCAGCCACTCAAGATAGAATTTACACAAGATTTGTCTTCCTCACTCACATGACAGCAGCACTGCTGTCTTTGCAGGTAGTGATCCTTGCCCATGGCGATTAATGATATAGTATCATTAGTAACAGGGCTGAGACCAAAAAAAAAAAAAAAAGTTTGTTATCATTGTTGTGTGTGTGTGTGTGTGTGTGAGAGAGAGAGAGAGAGAGAGAGAGAGAGAGAGAGAAAGAGATCTCCCTTAATTTAGGCTGTCCAGTGAGCCATCCAGGTGTCTCCATTCTGTTTTCCCTATCTGTGCCTTCCTGTGCTGAGATTATAGGTGTACACCATGACACCTAGATTTTTATGGGTGCTGGGGAGCCAAACTCAGGCCCTCATGCTTATATTGCAAGTACTGACTGACCCATCTCCCCAGGCCCAGAACTAGTATTAAAATTAGGGTACCACATTTACCAATGACACATCCTGTAGAGGTTTACACAAAACCTATTTAGCAATTGTCTTCTTTTAAAAGTCTTAGCTCCCAGTAGGCTAGTGGGGCAGGCAGAACAGCTACAGAACTGCATTCTGCTCACACCAAAGCATGGTGAGCAATTTTTTAAGGGCAGGGCCCCCTGACCTCTCTTCTTCAGCTTTTTCTTAAGAATCTGGCCTTTAAAACTTATACCACAAAAGTCACTGGTGGCAATGTGTTAAAGTAAGTGGGTAAAGGAAAAGCTGATGGAAAGATGGCAAGGATCAGGGAGCCTCTCTGATTAGTATCTCAGAGACAATGCAATTATATTTCATTTCCTTTGAGAGCTAGGAAGGGGTTAGCCCAGGTTCACTACCAGAAACCCAGCAGCATGAGTGTGAAATCTAGGGAGTAGGGCAACTTCCAAGCATGCTGGCAGACTCCAAATTATTTCTCGGTAGCATGTTTCACATGCTGATTAATAACAGCACTTCCTAAGATGTGCAGGGGCTAATTAATTTTCTATGCAACAGGGTGCATTGCCCAGTCTGCA
This sequence comes from Hylomyscus alleni, assembly GCA_019843855.1. Classification (NCBI taxonomy): domain Eukaryota; kingdom Metazoa; phylum Chordata; class Mammalia; order Rodentia; family Muridae; genus Hylomyscus; species Hylomyscus alleni. Next base: position 9,487 of record JADRCC010547355.1, read on the forward strand.
ACATCAATGAAAACAGAAGGCAACCTAGAATACAGCCCTGTATACCACAGGGTCACGCCTCTCAGAAATTAGGATGGAGTCAATTGTTCACTGGCAAGGCTGGGGCTCACTCACCTCTGCTTAGACAGTGACCATGGACTCTGAAAATCAAACTCTAAGAATTGGAAACACTCAAGAAAAACAAGCTGAAAGCTTGGAGCTCTGAGTTATATACTTGAGTATGTCTGGGGTTGTCTCCTCAGCAAATTAAATGGTGTCTGCTTTGAGCATAGTAGTGGGATTAGGAAACAGAACAGGCTTGGAACTCACATCCCAGTGTGGACAGTTCCTGTTACATACTATAGGTCGGTGACAGGACTCTGTTGGCTGCTTGCTATGCTTCTACCTATTTCCCTGTGTCTGTGCCATGCCCAGCAGGGACTTTCCCTAAAAGAACCATTCTTTCCTTTGGGCAGATGGAGAACAGACTTTATTTGTCTCCAAATCTTCTGCTGATATCACACTTCTCTGCAACCCAGTCATAAAGAAAGAATGATTACTTTCTATTCACTTGTATCTTGCAGGAGAGGAACTAATTTTGAGAAATTCCTTACAATGGGAAGCACTTTCAGACCCTGTAAGTGCGCAAAGATGAAGCTAAAAGTCATTGGTGCTTTGTCATTTACTTTCTGTGACAGCTTCTTCCCATGTTGCTTTTGGAGGATGACCTTCTTTCAGCTCATTCCTTAGTGCTAACTCATGTTCTTCTGTTAGAATGGCAGTTAGAGCCAAGCATGGAAGAGGATACCTTTGATAATTAATGGCTCCAAGAATCTGGTAAGCATATCATTTAATTAATGGCACTTGTGTCTGGAGTGTATACAACTCTGGAGCTGAATAGCAGGCACGATTGCTGAAGTAGGTAGGCACCCACTCAAGAATCGTCACACAGTTTAAAAGGCTTCTTTCAGCACTTTCAGCTGACTTATGGATTAAAGTATTCACCCCCTTTCTTCATCATTTAACAGAACTGTGCTAGTGAAATTATGTTATTTTTGTTGTAAGTACAGATTTTAATCCAAATAAATCTTAAGATTAATGGATAATCGCTTATTACCTTAGAGCAGGACATGTCAACAAAATCCAAAAGATTAATCATAAGTGGTTAATGTTTAGTGTGAGTCCAGTGGTCAGAGAAGTTCTGATCTATCTCAATTACTCACAAGTCAACTGGTCCAAGTTGCAATTGAGTCCATCTTAGAATCAAAAGCTGAAGGGGTGAGGGGACTAGAAAGACAGCTCAATGGTTAAGAGTGTTTCATGCATTTGCCATGGACCTGGGTTCTGTTCTTACATACACACTGGGCAGTTCACCACCCCTATAACTCCAGATCCAGGGCATCCAACAACTTCTGTTCTCTAAGGTCACATCCTCACACACATAAAGTTTTTAAAAGAAAATGCTTATTTTTAAAAAGGGGTAGGGGTTGAAAACTGGAGTAAAATATGGGTGACTCATGAACAGAGACTATTTCACACCTGCACTTCCTGTGTTTTTTCTTTTGTAAAACAACAACCAAAATACAATTGCCTTTACACTTCTTTCCAGTCCCAGATTTCTCAGTAGGAGTGTTAACAGTAGCAGTATCAATCCTAGGAGAGATAACTGATTGCCTCCTTTTGGGGACCCAAGGGTTATTTCCCCTCAAGACTCCAACACTATCTCAGGGATATAAAAGTTCAAGTAAACATAACCTTATAGTAATCTAGAAGTCCATCTATAGGGAAAGAGACCAGGACTATAACCAGCATTAGGTTATTCTAATAACCAGCATTAGGCCTTATTTCCTTCTACTGGGCCCCACTCCCTTCTTCAAGGAAGACTGGAGTTAAGGAATTAAGAGAATAGGGACATTACCTTAGATTGGGCACTTAGGAAACACATTTCTAAGCAGGAGATATTTGGGCCTCATCTAGAATGGAGGAAAGAAGGAAGGGAGACTATTCTAGTTGGAAGAGTGCCCAAGCAACATTGAACCATGGGGTAGGTCAGTGTTTGATGTGATCCTATACCAGCAAGAAGCAAGATTAGGCAAAACATTATAGAAACTACTATGGGGCATGAAATGGGACTCATGTGATCTATCCCTGGCTAGCTCTTCAGGGTGATGGGAGACCATGTCCTTGCTTTCTATTGAAGGATCATGATCTTAACTTTATTTTCTGTTTTAATGCACTCTTTCTATGATGTGACCTTGGAGGATCTAGAGGATATAGGTATTTATTATAAGAGTCAGATTTAACAGCTTACATATGATATTCTATATAAAGAAATGGTATTTTTAATTGCAGTATTCTGAATTTCAATCTTACCCAGAATAAGGGAGTTCTTAGAATTTTTTTTCAGAAAATGCTTTTCTTATAAATTCTTGTACTATTTCAAAATTCCATTGAATCTCCCTCTTTTAAAACATTAAAGAAGTTGGAGCTAACCATCCATGAGCTCTTGAGAAATCCCTGAATAGACAACAGATCTTCAGGGAGAGTAAGCAAGATTTTCATGAGAATATTGGGGGAAAGGACAGCTGTAAACCCTAGGCATGGTCCTCAGCGTAAACGGATAATCCAAAAATCTTCATAAGCCAGGAGGAGATGGGGTAATACAGGGAGAATAGTTTGGCCAGTTCCTCAGAGCTCTACAGAGACAAGGCTAGAGCTTTCTAGAAAGTTCCTCTTTCCCGGAGCTGTGACTCAGGCTCATTGTTTCTAATTAAAAGATGATTTGGATATGAGCATGCGTTTTAAGTTCTTTAAGGCAATACCACACCAGCAATTTGCAGCTCTAAATGCCAGCAGCTCAAAATTTTGCCTCATTGCAGCAAGATGCAGAGCTTTAGGGAAATCTAATTGCATTTAATGTCATTTTTTGCCTGTCTTAAAGGAGTGCAAATGATCTCTGGTTTTTATAGACCTCCTTGACCTAAAGATATCTGCTGGCAAAAAAAAGAATCTTCTGTTGAACTCTTTTAATGCTTAATTATTACATGATCTAACATCTAATGCACTCACTCCCACTCTTTGAAAAAGAATTAAATACCCATTAAAATTCATTGGCTAATTCTAGATCATGAGGTGGCTCTGGGAGGGCATGTGATGGGAGTTTTAGGGGAGCAGAGGGAGGTAGATAGATATGACTAAAAAAATGTCAACTTGTTTATGGCATGCTCAAAGTTGGAAATCAGTTACATCAAAGTTGTGGTGGACAGTATACTAGTGATTTGCCCAGGGTTCACATACATACTTTCTTGTTCTTGTGGTCACCCTCCTCCTTCAGAGCTACCATCAATTCTTATGGGGAAGGATAACTACTGTGTTTGGTGTGAAATGAGTTCTTAGCAAATAGTTTGTGATGGCATTATAAAGCCTCCTATTTAAAATTACCACTGGGGAAATAGGAATTTATTCCCTTGATATAGCTAGGAATCCTTTTATGACAAGCAACATGTCTCAATGTCAAATTTTCCTCTGGATGAAAAGTGACTCAGCACCTTTTTACAGTACTGGACCTCCTTTCTTGGTATCTTGGCTCCTATCATTGTGGAAGATTCTCCTGTCTCTGGTTTCTCCCAATGATGGGAGACTTCTTGGAACCTGAAGTTGTCAACATCCTAGTTGAAGGCTTCTGGGTCCATATTAAGGCATCAGTGAGAAGGGGAGTTCTCTAATGGACTGGGCTGGGGTCATATGGAATTGATAGTTCCCAAATGAAACATCTGCCATGTCCAATTTCATTCCAATTCTCTGATTAAATCTTTCAATGATCTTCCACATGTTTTCTAAGAAACAATGGCAGATTCTCCAAGACCCTCTGTCTAACTGAAGGATCTTGAATGGAGCCCCTGGGTGTCCTTGCTGACTCAAGAATTCAGTATCTAATGGATTGTCATCAATATTGACTAGCTATGGTTTATTCTTGGTTATCTAATGAAGTGTGAGTTTTCAAGTTGATAATTGGAGACTTGAGACAACATTATGTCCCCAGCAGATGGCTGTGATGGTTGGCTAAAGTGACATGCAGGAAGCCTCCAGCATGGGAATCATCAAAAGCTGGCTTTGTTCCTGAAGTTAGGGAAGAATTAAGAAAAAACTGTATCTTGTTCCTCTGCTTCATTGAATAATTCCAGCTGTCAGTTAGCTAGAAATCTTTAGGGACAGATGTTTCTCCAAAGACATAGCAACTATGTTGTAAAGGCTAAACACCTGCTCCAAAGTTAGATAAACTGAACCTTGAATTTCCAGAGTTCTGGGGCAAGTCACAGCTACCAATAGCTTCCATTCCTGCTTCTGAAAGTCCAGGAAAACTAGAGCATCACTGAGAGGTTTGAGATTAAGTCTATGAAGTGCTTAAAACAGGTTGCTCATAATAAGCTCTTTTTACATAACATCATTACAAGTTATTACTACTAATAAACTACTCTCTCCACAGTGGTCTCTCCTATTCACTTTAAAAAATAATACTGGGGTTGCTAGTGTAGCTTCTTAAAGTCAGGGAAGATGGTGATCAGGTGGGGTGGCAAGCTCTCCATGTTCTAGGAGTGCATCTGCAAATATGCCATGTAACAATTACTCTCTTGTTCTGACTTATACCTACATGCAACAACTGAATATCCAGCCAGCAATTAGACAGTACAATAAAGTCTAGCTCTTCGTTTCCCTCCCTGTTTATTGCTGTTGATGTTATTTTCTCACTTATTTGATTGTTTTTGATTCTTCTTTTTCTTGAACTATAATACACACAGAGAGAAAAACTGCAGACAGCTCATATCGGGCTTACAGAATTAATACAAAACAAGATGAAATGCATATCTTCCTACCATCGATGCCAAGGAATGGAACACTGCCACCCCCACCCACCTTCCTCAACTCACATTGCCCCCTCCCTCCCCTCCCCTCCCCTTCCCTTCCCACATCACTCTTAGTGCCCGACCACTGTAGTGACTGCTTCATGCATTACCATCTCAGTAATGCTTTGAAATTTACCATCTCAGTGAGTGTCTGAAAGCACTGGAATAGCATGTTGCCTGGTCTGGGGACTGTGTGGTTCTGTTCTTCCATATTCTTGCAAGCACTTATTACAGGCTGTCGGCAGAAACTTTGATAACTGCAGTAAGCAAGTCTGGGACTTCATTCTGATCTAAGTTACATCTTGCTGCTGGCTAACAATGAACTACTTCAACATTCCTTTTTTGGGGCTGGGGAAGGTGGTCAAGTTCCTCTTTAAGTCCAATTTGTTAATCTTTTCTTGCTGAACTTAAAGAGATTTTTTTTTTTGGTGCCTTGTTAGTTAAAGTTTTTCCCTACAGCAAATCATGAAGATAATCTTTAGACTGTCTTCAAAACCCCTCTTGTTTTATATTGTATATTCTGAGTTAAAATTTACCTGGAAACAACCTTTATACACAATGTGAGGCAAGGATTCACTTTATTAATTTTCTATGTGGATAGCCAATTTTCCTAGAACCATTTGCTGAGAAGATTTTCTTTTCCCCAGAGGCTTATAGTATCATTTTCTCATAAATCAAGTGTTCATATATACTCACATCTCATTCTGGCTTCTTATATTTTTCTGTCCGTCTACTTAGATTTGTGCCAATATCATCATGCTTTCTTAAGTTGTGGCCTTGTCTTAAGTAAGTCCTGATGTCTTGTAGAACAAGTCCCTGAATATTTTTAACCTTGGATTTTGTTGTTGGTGCTGGTTGTTTGTTTAGGTTTATATAGGCACATTTCTATAATGAGTTTAGGATCAATTTGTCACCATTCACCAAAACCAAACCATGAAACTTTGGGTTTGCAACCCAATGAATTTATAAAGTGACAAAAGAAAATTGAGTTTTCATAAAACCATTAATTAATCTCTTTGTTTATTTAATTCATCTTTGATACGTCTTAACATTTTATACTTTTTATCTAGAAGATTGCATATCATTATTTCTAGATATATGATTTTTTACATTAATATAACTGTTAAAACATTTTCCTTTCTGTCAATATAGAGAGATTGAAACTGTGTATATTATTTCTATGTTGAAAGATCTTTCTAAGTCTATTGACTAATTCTAATAACCTCCTCTTACTAGGAATTTGTAGATATATCATCATATTGCCCACAAATAATGACAGTTTTATTCATCTCTGTTCCTTCTCGTTTATTGTGTGCTGGCACATTGAGTACATTTCATAGTACAAATGTCAACAATGATCATTCTGATATCATTGTCAAACCAAGATTGACAACCTTTACTAATAAATTCCCTTACAGTTGTACCAAAGCTTCAGTATTTATATAGATGATATTTTGATCTATAGTTTAATCCACATCTTCTGAGCTGATCCTCTCATTTTTCTCTTTGACTAATCTGAGGGAAGGCATTTTTAGTACTGTACCACAATGCAGAAGTCATACTGATCACTAATATTGTCCTCTTGATAACTGCATGAACATATAACCCATGTGTGTCTGTCCCCCATTTATCTGGCATCACTTAGCACATCATCTTTTCCACATACCATTTGCACGTCCATTTCTTTCTGTACTTATCCTGGTTGGATTGTTTTCAGGGTAACTCACAGAATTTTTCTTTCCTTTCCATTCCTGCTCTGGCAGAATTTAAGTATCATTCTTCATTCTCTCCTTCATGGCAGGTTAGACCAAGAAATTTGCCTGGGCCTTACAATGTATTTGCTGTAAAGCAGTTTGATTTCTCTAATCATTATTAAATTATTCATATAACATTTTTCATCTGTGGAAGTTGGATTAATCATATTTTACTAGAAACGACTATTTAGTCCCAAATTTCAAATGTTCTGCCCCAATGTTACTCCATATACTCTCTTATTCTTTTTAGCAACTGTACTAACTATACAGGAGTTTGTCTTTTTATTTTTAACATTGTATTTCCTTGGTGACTTCTCTTTTCAAAGAATCAGGATTTGGTCTTTTGATCTTTTTATGATTGTATATGTGTTTGCCATTGTATGGTAAATGTCTATTATCTTTTGTATAATTTCATGGTTCTCTAACTGTTCAGAATGGTTTCTATAATACCTTTCAACTGTTATTTTATTCAATAAATGCATTAATTCATAATTAAAAGAAAATTACCCTCTAAACGCTTACTTAGTTGTCTACAAGTTTTAGCTCTATTCATTCAGCTCAGAATAGTTTCTTTTTTTGATTTGTTTTATTGCTTTTTCTTTGTAATTCTTTAATATGTCTATTGATGATAAAGTATCCCAGGTTTGTCAGAAAAAAAAGATTACTTCATCCTCATCCATTGTTAGATTCCTACAAAGAGATAACCAACTCATAAAGAGAAAAGTTTCATTTGGGCTCATAGGTTTAGTCCATAGTCAGTTGGCCATCTTGTATTTGGGCTTATGGGTAGAAAGCATATTAGATTAAAGGCATTTTTTTT
>JADRCC010547367.1:1080-11493 GCA_019843855.1 Hylomyscus alleni
CCTTTGGGAGTCAGATTCCTCCTTTCACCTTACCATGGCTTAGGATTGTCCATCAAGTGTTTTGTCTTGCTTATCTGAAACTTGGGGACAATTTTATTAGAGTTTTAGATGGGGAGGGGGTTGGAACTGGACAGGCAAGCTCTAAATATTGTCAGTCGCCTGGAGAAGAAGAGACAAAGCCACAGCCCTTGCGAGACAGAGTAACAAGCAGCTACAAGGCAAAAGAAGAGAGGGGTCTTCAGAAAGAGTGAAAAGGAGCCTCAAGGGCCAGGGAAAACATCCTTAGCCTTTGCCCGGAACTGGGAAGAAGGATAAAAAAAAATCATTTTTTTTTCTTCCAAAAGACACCATAGTAGTCAAGCTAGGAGTGGTTTTTAGACAAATAAAAGAGGGAGGAAATATGGTTAAAGTAGATTTTGATTAGAGAGATCTAAGTTCAAATAGCCACCTCCTCAGGAGGTGTATAAGAGCAGAGTCTTTCAGATCAATCGGGGTTAGATTGTGCCGCCTTTTCTTGTAGCCCTGAAACCAACTGGTTAGAATCTCTGGGGTTTGTTTCCTTGATAGTTAGGTGAGGACTGTGTGGCAAGTGCATCCATAAGCGCAGCACCCAGGAGGCTGAGGCAGGAGCATGAAGGGAGCTCAAGGCCTGGGCCACATGAACTTCTGACTTAAAAAAAAAAAAAAAAGGCAAATAAAATATTGTTGGGATACATGGTGATATTGCTTGAAAGTAGAGTAGCCATGTATTGTGTAAAAAGGGAATATGGCTAGAATATTGAAATCACTAAACTTTATAAAAAAAATTGTGTGTGTGTGTGTATGTGTGTGTGTGTGTGGTGTGCAAAAGCATGTTGGCCACAACACACTGGGGATCAGAGGACAACTCAAGTCAATTCTCTTCTGTGCCTTATGAGATCTGAGGATCGAACTCAGGCCTCTGGGCTTATACACAAGCACCTCTACCTGCTGAGCCATCCTGCCGGCCCACAAAATCTGCATGTATTTCTTTTTGTTCCTTTGTTTTAATTTCTATGCGCTTCACTTCATGAATATTGAATACTGTTATGGGAAAGTGGGAGAACAGAGCTAGGAGAACAATAGTGAGATTGAATCGCGTGGGGGCTCATCTGCCTGAAGTCAGCACTGTGGCGAGAGTTTAATTAAATCCTCCCAGGCTCGCACAGAAGGAAGGCAGACTCCACCCCGCCTTGCTGAGTGTCCCCTCTGCACTCGTGAAATCGAGTGGGGAAGAGATGAGAAATTGATTTCTGTGAGATAAATCCAGAGAAAGGAGACAGAGGAGAGTGGGGAGCGGGGGGTGGGCGGGGGGCAGAAATGAGTTTTGTTTGTTTTCACAAACAGAGAGACACCGCGAATTCCAGGCTGTATATTGCTTTCTGCTAGATCACCTTTGGAAGAAGCAATACCCCGAGCCAGCATTTCTCTCGGAACTATCATGGGTGGGAGAGGATTTCTTCTGGGTGGGCTTCAGCAAATATGATGAATCAATATTGTTTCTATTGTTACGGCCCCAGTGACTGAATCAGAGAAGATGGATGAAGCAATAACTGCTTATGAGTTCTCCCCTTTCCCCTTCCTCCGCAGACAGCCTGGTAAACTTTGCCTGTGTCTGAAGTTTACATTAGCACCAAAAGATTGGAATAATGATTGTGGAAAAGATTTTCCAAGAAATCTATCTGATAACAATGTTTTAATGCAGCATTAACATTTCTCTCATGGTATTTATGTATAATAAATACAATGACCAGCAGGACTTTGGGCTCTGCCCATCTGTACTCTCTAACGGTGGAGCCACAGATGCACACAGTGACACCCAGCCTTCCTATGGGCGTGGAGACCGGATCACAGGTTCCCAGGCTTGAGCGGCAGACGCTTTACTCACTGGGCCATCTCTCCAGCCCCCACAGAGTTTCTTAAGAGGATGAAAATGTTTGAAACTGAAGCATCATTTGTGTCATTGTCAAGTTCCAAGAAGATACCATTTCAGAGCTGGCGTCGTCCACAGGGTCGTCCACAGGATGAAGTCCCCCAGCCAGGGTCTGAGGCACCTGAACTCATTCTGCTTTTACTTTAAAAGGTTTCCTTACACAATTGCTGTGTAAGTACTTGGAGAAGGGAAGCAGAGAAGGGAGGGGGAGAGATTTGTTTTTCTGGTTGGTGTATGCACATGTGTTTCCTTATCCTGATGTCTGAAGGGAGACTTTGCCATAGACTCCTTTTACTGACTCTTTCCTATAGAGATTTCGACATCTCTCCAGCAAACAATGGCCCTGGGATGACAAGCCAGAGAGGATGTGTGTGCTCTCAGCACCTCCACTGAAAAACATGGCAGAGGCACATCCCAGATTAAACTAACAAATAAATCTTCACGTGAAGACACAAGTCCTGTGAACGGATGACATCTGGAACAGGGCCGTTCACACACGGATGTGGATTCGGAGTCGGGAGGAGAGGGACTCAGAGAGACGAGGATCGGGAGAGCCAGAGCTATAGACTGCAGAATTAAATGTCAAGAAAAAGAAAAAGAAAGAAAGAGAGAAAAAAAAAGAAAAGCTTAGTTATATGCCAACTTCTATGATGGAAGCGCTCTCAAGATACCCAGCTCTGATCTCCAGTCACTGGAGTAGCTTTAGAAGGCACTTGATTCTCACATGCTAGTGAGAACCCTGGACAGACATTTCCCATGGTTTTCTTAATGTTTGTTCTCTCTCTCTCTCTCTCTCTCTCTCTCTCTCTCTCTCTCTCTCTCTCTCTCTCTCTCTCTCTCTCCCACCACCACCAACAGAGTTGTTTGGGATACCTAAAACAATGCCCACGCCATTGAAGCCATACCCAGAGCTTGATGATTCACTCCTCTTTCCTGACGCTCAGGAGTGACAGCTCTGGTGTTTTTCTAGGAGCAAAAGGTGAAGAGGGTGCAGCATTATTAAGTCATGATTTCCATCTATGGAAAATAGACACACGTGCACACAGAGAGACACATTCACACACATACACAAGCGCGTACACACACATCTGTTGCTTCCTTCAGGTCAAGTAGCAGACACTGACCCTTGACATTCTGTTCAGAAGCTCCAAGATACGCAGTCACGTAAGGCTGGGTTTAGAAACGAAGCCAAACCAAGGACAGAGGCTTTCCCTCCCCTCTTTCCTAGCAAAGGACAGATTTTTTTTTTTTACTAGCCTAAGAACACTGGAAGAAAACATAGAAGGCTTTGAAGAACAGTGACCAGTGTAACCTCTTATACATCTTCTCAATCACCAGAGGTAGAAAACTGGTAGCTTGGATTTTGTAAATGGCACCAAATGATACACAAGACAGGCTCTCTCTTTGGCCTGGAACTCACCAAGTAGGCTGGCTAGATTAGCTGCCCAATGAGTCCCAGAGATGGTCTGTCTCTGCCTAATCAGCAGTGGGATTATAAATGTGCCCTTAAGTGTGACATTTTGTATGTAGGTTCTGGGGATCAAACCAAAGCCCCTTGTGCTTGTCCACAAGCAGTCAGTTTACTGAGCTATAGCCAAGCCCCTATCACAGGCTTTCCTCATATGTAATAATGAATGGAAATTTTCCCTCACAAATTATAATAGGCAGATGACAAAAATAGATCATGCTTCTCATATCAGAAGAGAGAGATGTGTGCAGGATCTATGCTCATGGTGAACCCTGGTCCTGGAAATATCCATTGGTATTTAATAATCCCTTCAACTCTAAATTAAAGTTGAAAGTCTTGAAGGTCATCAACACATCCTTGAATGCAACTCCGCCCACTCGTTCATGTGCTTTCTTTCCCCTAGAGATGATGACACCTCTGTTGGCTCCACATCTCCCAGGATGCACTTCTCAAAATCCCTCGTCAGTTCCCCCTTTTCCTGATATCTCCAAAGTATCTTTTACTTTTACTTTTATTTCAAGTCTGATCTCTCTCATTTTATTGATAAAAGGGCATTTTCATGCAAGTATATATCTCACAATGGATATTGGGAAATATCGGTTTTGACTTTATATGTAACTCTACCCCATCATAAGAATTGTTTCATACTCAGCTGGTCCTCATGTGCCTCAGACTGTGTCACCAGAACAGAAGACTCGAAGTTGTGGCCTGAGAACCTGAGTTCAGTCCATAGCATCCGTGTGAAAAGCTGGATGTGGCCATGCTTCGTGAACCTGTAACCCAGCAGTATGGAAGACAGAGGTGTAAGGATCCATGCTAGCCACCAGGCTGGCAGAGAGAACAAGCTCAGCTGAGGCAGAGAATGACTGAGCAGGTCATCCAAAATACATGCACGCACACACACAGGCACATGCACACATGCACACACGTGCACACACACACACAGGCACACGCACACATGCACACACATGCACACACACTCATGAAGAGGGAAGAGCTTTATAATATTTAATGCAGGAGTTCATAACTCTTTAAGGCATTTGGAAAGCAAGAAACTGCTTCAGTGCCATAAATATGTTTAACTCAGAATGTCCCAGTTTCTGGGGCTGGGCAGGGCTGGGGCTGGGGGTGGGGATGGTAATGGCTCATGCCTTTACTTAGCACCTCCATCAGGCAGCTTACTACAGCTTGTAACTTCTGCTCCAATGAATCTGACCCCCTCCATAGGCACATCGTAGACCCTCACATGTGCATATAAATAATTTTAAAAATAGACCAGGTGTGGTGGCACTTCCCTTTAGTCCTTCTGCATGTAAGAATATTGTCTGCCTCAATGGTGTAACCTGGTTTTGGAAGGCAGTTCTCCAAGAGTCTCATCCATAAGTCACAAGAAGAGTATGCCAGGTAGCTGGAAGATGGCACACTCAGGTCCTGAAGTGAGAGTCCGCAGACCATATTACACGTAAAGGACTTCAGTTTCAGAAAAGCAACCAACATCCCAAAGAGGATAGGCCAATAAGCCCTGTTCGTTACTTCACACTTCTCAAGAACTCTCGACCTCAGGACTCTGAGTGGTTTCCTAGCTCCATCTGCTACCCAGAGCAGCAGCCATTTCTGCTTGATGGAGAACAGGCAGAACATAAGCCCTCTTTCTGACTGGGTTTGCTCTCCGGCTCAGTAGCACTGCATTCATGTTACTCCAAAGGAAGCTGTCCCAGATCATCCAGTCTCAGAATAAAATGGCCATGTCTTGCCGATAGCCTCATGGTTTGTTATTTCATGACAAATAACATTGCTGCATTTCGGGGAAGGGGGTGACTACAGAAGAAAAGAGATCTGTATACCAAGGAAGCACAAGCACACCTCTTGTGTGCAGGGACACCTGTGTCTCTGTTGTTGTTGTTGTTGTTGTGAGACATTTAAGACAACAGAGAGTGTCCTCTCTCTGAGGACTCAGAGAGAGTTCTCATCTCCTAACCAGGTGGAACTGCTCCTCAGTAGAGCTATTAGGCAGTTTTAGCATTGAAAGTGGTATGAGTCATGTACTTCCCTAACTCCGCCTTTTGCCTAGGAGACAGAGCTCCCGCCTTCCCTGGCACACCTCTAACAAATATGTGTGACGTCCTTGCTCCTTGGGGCTTCTGTGCTTTCTACACCTCTGCTCCCCTTCAGCCTTCCTGACTCACTTCTCCTCGTCAGCCATTTCACCCACCTCTTGCTAAGTTGCTTTAAGTGCTTTCTGGAATGAGACTGAGAGAGGATGAAGGATTTTAGTTAACAAGTAGCAGTCACTTGCTAAATCCAACTTATCAGTGCTCTAGTTTAAGAGCAAAGAATATCTGGGGCAGGAGAGATGGCTTAGTGGTTTAGAGCACTGACTGCCCATTCAGGTCCTAAGTTCGATTCCTAGCAACCACATGGTGGCTCACAACCATCTGTAATGGGATCTGATGCCCTTATCTGAAGACAGCTATAGTGTACTCATACACATATGTATGTATGTATATATATGTATATACATATGTATTACATATACATATATACATATACATATATAATAAATCTTAAAAAAAAAAGAATATCTGTTTCCAGGGTGCCCCAGGGCATCAGGCTCCATGTATAATAAAGTTATAAACAATTAGTTGAATGATATGTCAATTCCTTTGGTTTATTTTCAAGTTGCTTTTTTGTGGGTTTTTTGTTTGTTTGTTTTGTTGTTGTTGTTTAAGATGTGCCTCGTTGTGTTAACCCAGGCTAGTCTTAGACTGCAGATCTCCAGATCCCCGTGCTTCAGCATCTGGACATACCCAGGGCTAAGACCGTGTCGTCATGTGCCCCCTGCACCTGCCTCCTTAGAATAACAAGTTCTGAAAGCAAGGTTAATGCTTGACAGCCATCAGCTGCAGAGTGAGCCAATATCATTCTGTGACCTCGTATGTCAAAAGACATAGGAAAAAAGAAAGTTGAAAGGCTTGCATATGTCTAAAGAATCTTGGGGATGGGGACGGCAGATTCAGAAAATGCCCCACAGCAGTTACCCCCTTTGCCTGGCAAGAAAAAAAAACATATATATGTATACACATATGTATATGTATTATATAGTAAATCCATACATATATATATATTATATGTAAAAACTCCAGGGTTAGATTTCACTCTGTCTGGCACTCTTAGGCATTTACACAGAACCAATTCTCTTTACCCAGTTGGCGTTGCTGCGATGCTATAAGGCAAGGGAATTCCTAACAAATGTGGTCATGGTTCCATTCACCTGGGGAAGGTAAAGGTCAAACAGAGACGCTTCCGAGGTTCGGAGTCACTGTGCTGTGCCGAGCTGTGCATTCCTGAGCAGAAATTAACTTAGGGAAAGGAAGGGCACTGGTACTAGAGACTTCCCAGCACTGTACACGTCGTCTGAGTCAGTTGTAATGAGCTCACACTGCTCATGACCTAGGAGTGAGTGAACAAGTCATAGAGCAGCCCCCACGCTGTTCCTCAAACAGTCCTGGCAGCATGCTAACAGCACTAGCCACCGCCGAGGAACCTGTGGAGCTGTCAAAGACTCAGACTAAGAAAAACTAGCTGGGGCTCAGTGGATAAAGGCTTTCCGTTGCTAAGAGTGATAATCTCACTTGGATACCACATGGTTGAAAGGGACAGCCAGCTCCCAAAAGTTGACCTCTGACCTCTAGACGTGTGCCATGGCGTATATACACCCATCCCCACACTCACATACAAATAAAGAAATGTAATAAAAAACTATTTAAGCCTAGGCAATGGTTTCCACAGCGTCAGTGTGTAACATGGAGCGTAGCCACTGGGAGCTATCTGATCTAAGGTTGTGTTGGATCAAACCCTGACCCTAATGCTTAGGTAACAGGGGATCCCCGACATAGTGTTTCTGCCCCTCCATCTCACTTTCTATAGAGTTGCTGTGCTAAAGAATTGCCTGATGGACTGAAGGAGCTATCTTTAGAAAATTCTTAGACCTAGAAAATGGTGTAACTTTACCCTCCAGGTTGTGCCCTGACTCACAGACTCACCTACATTGCTAGGTAAGGTGTTTGACAAGCACAACAGCCTGAGAAGTCATTGCTACTCTCATCTCCACCATTGCTTCGGAGGATGCAGGTTGTTAATGATGTGGGGGAGTTGAGGAGATGAGGAAGAGCTGCCTTGCTCACACAAGCGATTCCATGTCCGTTTAGGATGGCAGTGAACGTCAGTCCTCAGAAGGATCAATGCAGATCAAACTGAATCTGCTGGCCAAAGGGCCACATGCAGCCCTGTCTGTCAGGGAAGCGCGGACTCCAGCATGGATTTAGCCTTGTGCCTGGTGGTTTCCACATTGCAAAAGCCTGAGTGGCTTATAAATCTAGGATACTCAGAATCTGCCCCCCTCCCAGAAAAATGATTTGCCATCCCCTCGTTATAATAATACTTTAAAAACACCACAGTATCTGGCAAATGGTTTTTAATCTTTGTCTTTACAGTCAGTCTTGGTCACCGATGTCTTTCTTCCTGGCGGTTTTTGTTTGGAGCCCTTTAGGGAGCAGTCTGTGGATGGGCAGTTTCTGAATTCAGCTTGATTGGATTAAGAGAGATGACGGGGCAGGTGTTCCGTGAAATAATAAAAAATCCGCCAAGTTCCGGTGCTCCATCCAGCTACTCTCTGCTCGCCAACACCGCTGCCTCCACGGCTAGCCACACGAAGTGACCAATTGCAGCCTTGCCAGCTCCTGTTCGCTGCCTCAGTGCAGTCCGTACCCTCTTAGCCATAAACCCCGTGGTCGGCGGTCCCACATTCCACTAACCCAGTAAAACAAAACTCTAGAAGCTTATAATTAACCAGTCAGATTTATATATCAATAAAGTCTCAGTTCACAAGATGCCCACACAATAATTTCAGAGCCAATTGATAGTGGTACAAACTGCCCACCTACATCAGACAAGTTATCCCAACTATTCTAACCCTGTATGATTTTCATAACTACCCGAGGCTATTTAAAACCACGTGGGATCAGGATCTTCTTCCTGTTTGTCCTTCATCTTGCTCCTTCCCCTCTCCTGAGTAGGGCTCTCTACCTGCAACTCTTAGCTCCGCCTTCCTTTTCCTTGTCCAATCATGGGCCTCCTGCTGCACTAATATTTTAATGTAATTGGGCAGGGAAAATCCTGCCAAAGCAGGCATATTTTTGGGTGTTTGTGAGGCCATTTCCAGAGAGAACTAACTGAGTAGGATTGTAGCCAGCAAGGTGTCTACAAGCAGCCGTACTCCTCCATGGAATTGCCTGCTGCCTGCCTTCTCCTTCCTCATTTCCTAAAGACTGAACCAAAGTAACCCTCGCCTCCTTTTAATGATGTCCTTCTGGGCTTTTGATAACAACAACATGCAAAGAACTAACACACAAAACCTGCTAATTTGCACGTGAGCCGTGCCGAAATCCCCCATTTCTCCCGTTACTTAAAAGTTTATGTGTATGATTTCAGCCATATGGAGTTCTGTGGGGAGAGATCATGCCTAGTTTGAACATGTGGAAATTATTTTAACTTAAATGTATTAAAAACTAACAGATGATTTCATTTCTTCTACGTGCAAGATCCTGCCTTTGGGTGCCAGAGCACATGAATTAAACAGGTTTTAAAATCACTAACGTTGAGCATAGAAAGGGAAGCAGAAGTGAGATTTAATTAAATGCAGTATTAATGGTTGTCACATATGAAAATTAAGAATGTACCAGAATAGCAAAACTCGAGCGAGGCTCATGGATTCCGTGACCTGTGTTTCCATTCCCTTAAGTCACATGATCTAACTGCTTCAGTTTTAACCTAAAGTCCTGTGGCATGTTACTAGACAAGTATTAACCTAACTTGTGCTTAGAGTTTGGAGAAAAGAAAATCCTCCTGGAATATATAAGAACTACAGTAATTTCATATACTTAATTAAATATTCAGGGACTTGATACGCAAATAAAGTGGACTGAGTTAACATTCCAAAAGGTGGGGCTGCAGAGATCACTCGTGGGGTAAAAAGCTTGCCGTGCGAGTTTAAGGACCTGAATTCAGATCCACAGCACTGACCTAAAGACCAAGAACAACAGAGTCTGTCTGAGAGCCCAGTTCTGGGAACAGAGACAAGTAGATCCTGGAGGAAGGTTAGCCAGCCGCTGGAACTGAAAACGAGCTGCAGGCTCAGTGAAAGAAGAGCCTGAAATATAAGAGGGAGAGCAATGAAGAAAAGCACACACACACACACACACACACACACACACAGAGCCATGCATACCCACATATACACACAAAATAGCAATACCAAAACATTGACCTGTAAGTAAAAGTGAGGCCAGCCCAGCCCCATAGAGTGGAGGCCTTGTTAGCTCTGGCCCGGATGGGAAGGAAATGACCTCATCAGAGAATCTGAGCTGCATTGTGCTCCATCCTTGCCATTCTCTGGGGGACACAGATGTTCATCCCTCACAAAGTCTCGGGCTTTTTCACTCAGGTCGGATCTGAAGCATTTGTGGATTGTTTTCAGTGCTTGGCCAGCTCCTTTCCCGGCGTGGTTACCTTCCCACCAAGTATTTCCCTTTGTGCCAGTGCCAGATTTAGGACGATGCAGAGTTCCACACCTGTGCTATCCACGGTGACGGCCCCAGCAACCGGCTTCTGCGTAGCCTGTGGAATTTGGCTCATGCAGCTGAGGAAGTGAATTCTACATTTTGTTTGGTTTAGTTAGATTAAAATGAAATGCAAGTGGAGTGTGGTAGCTCAGCACTTGTGAATGATCTGAGGCAGAGGCAAGCCTGGGATACAGCTTGAGACTCGGATTCAGAAACAAGCCAACAAAAAATTAAGTTGCCCCAGGAGGCAAGGATTTATCATATAGGACGTCACAGGCTCCAACTGAGCTGGTTTCAGACTCTGTACTATTTAGTTATTTGGTTATCATTAATTGCTTTGGTGAGACAGGATCCAGCTGTGCAGCCTAGATTTA
>JADRCC010547368.1:0-12598 GCA_019843855.1 Hylomyscus alleni
GAACAACATTCAAGATCCTTAACCGCATTAGGATTTTTCAGAAGTCAAATCTATTCAGTCAAGCATGGTACATCTTTGCCTAGATAGAGCCCTTGAATTTGGCTTGCCTCTTCCCTTTACAGCTTTCTAAAGTGTTGCTAAAAGTCAAGTGGCAGCTACTGGGGAGCTTAGCTTTTTATCTAGGAGCTGATAGGCAGTCCTTCTACTGTATTTGTGGCATCTGTTCATAGCTTTATTAAAGCATTCATCACTATCTATGGCAATGATTTGTTTACCTGTCTCTCCCCAACTCTGTGTGCCATGAGAAAAAGAACAGTTTCATAGCTAAGTGAACCTAGATCTTTGCCCCACTGTCTGGCATATAGCTGAGACTAAATTATTCTGTTGAGTCATGAGTCTTGCTTGTTAGTTCTTTGAAAGTAAATGTCGGATAATAACCAGATTTTCATGTCCTTTGTTAATCCTTAAAGAATGACAGTCCTAAAATAAGGCATATGGTATGGGATTAGATAATAATATCAGGAACTCTGGCTGAAATCATGCCACATATGTATCAGGAAAATACCAAGCTTGGTCAATGTTGCTATATATCATCTTAATTAACTATAAAAAGCTGCAGTCTTAAAATAAAAGTAAGGGATATTTCTATAACATTACTTTTGTGTTGCCCATATATATAAGCAAGGAAAGCATCTATAAGAAAATAATCCCAATTTCTATGTTCATATAGCTTTTCTTCCAAGAAGGTCTCGAAAAGAATCATTAATTTTCTTGAGCTAAACAGATAACACCCATTTCTTTGTGATATCTTGCTTGTTCTTTGCACTAATCACTGGAGGAAAAAGCAATAGCCATTTCTTCTACTATTGCACCTGTAAGGTTCACCTGCCCTATATGTGCCTCCTCCCTCTGACTGCATCCTCTACTTTAGAAAGGAGAAGAAACCAGGCCTGAGAAAGGAAGGATGCTGTTTGTTGGGTCTATGTCTGTGTCCTAAGAGTACAAGAGGCCTCTAACTATGAATCATGCTTCAGATGAAAGTTGTCATATCATTATCTAGCTTATCCCAGTGAAGCTTAAACATTCTTATTTGTTTCTAAAAAACTGAACTTGATTTCTATAAGGAAATTCTTTGTATTTTTTCCAAAGTCAAGATATCTCTCATAATGACAACTAATCTACTTTCTCAATTCTGTATTTTAAAATGTTGACAAAATATTGACCCCCATGATAAGGATTGTTCCTCACTGTCATTCATTTGAGAAATGTAAGTTCCAGTAGTCTTACAGATCATTACAGATCTCTTGCTGGGCACAGAATACACATCAGATATACTAAGTCATATGTTTCTGTCAAGACATAAATTATGGTTGGATCATCCACATTGACATGACAATAGAACACTCTTAGATTTCATCAGCATGTTTGTCCACATCACCCTAGCACTATGCTATAAGTTGTTAGTCTTTCTAGAAACCTGAAGTACAGAATCTATTATAGTATCCAAGGTGACAGCTGTGGTGTTAAACAGATTATATCTCATCCTAAGAAATGAATGTCTTTCTGACTTCTAGCAGTAGCCACCAATATCTGGTCAACATTCTAAATATCAGTACTAAACTACAGGAATAAATGTGAAAGGACTTTATAGGTAAATCCAGCCCTATTTAATTTTTTTTATTTTCACTTGAGTTTGTTTTTTAATTATTATTATTTCATGTCTCATTATTCTATACAGCATTTCCTTTGATGAACAGGGTATAAAAGGATTCTTATACAATTCACCTATACTATGAAGCTATTCATGGTTTTAAAGCCATCATATATTTGCATTTCCTCCATCTCCTATTTGGACCATGGCATAGATTTTAAGGGTTATCATTTCCAGTGCCATTATCTAGAACTGTTCCCACTGATGTAATAATATTGTGAATAGTCAATATTCAGTTTCTTACAAGAAACTTCTCAGTCGAAAAAATTCATGTAAAGTGTGATGTTTTTCTTTTTATTCTTTATTATATATCCATCATCTTAGTAAAACTGCCCTTAAAACCACTTCAAACTTGTTTAAAAGGAAACCTGAACTTTCATGCAGTCCAGATAGGGAAGTTGTTCCAATAAAATTATTTTCTATCAAGAAAAAGAGAATACTGAAAACTATATCACTATATTACTGTATTCCTAGAAAGAGAAAAACAACCTTAGGGTTTATTATGAAGGAAAGCTTGCATCACTAATGCCAATTATAGAACTTTAGGCTCAAATGATTCATATACATCAGTTTGCAACAAAAGGCATGTAATTCAACAATCAATTTTTCAAAAATATTTCACAGAAAACCATCTCAATTATCTCCCAAAACTCTTTTTTCTACACAGTGGTTCTTCAACCAAGATTTGGTAAAGATAATAATTTTCTACTAAGTCTCCCAGGCTTCAGTAGAATGTGCAAGAAATACCAGTATATATCAGTTTCTTGTTGCAGTCAAAATATCCTTTCTTTGGGGGCTTCTGAATGTATTTTATGCAGTATGCAGAAGGCTAAATATTTATCCAGTATAAATTATGTATTATGTGTTTTGTTTTGGTTTTCAATAAGTAATTCTATGTTTGGACTTGGAATAAACTATGTTTTATAGATTAAAAAATATCAAATTATTTCAAGAAAAAAAATCAGGGAAATCATTACCTAGAAACAAGAAGCCAGGTTAAATAACTCTTATTTGTTCTTTTAGAATATTTTTATATAAGCATGTATCATTGGGGTCACTGATTATTAAAATTATTCTCTGAAATTCTATATTAATGGCATATATTGAATGATCACATGAAAAGAAAAGATTTTAGGAAGTGGGTAGAAGTGGTGCTGTAGTTTTCTAATCTTTCTATATTTCCACAGGAAAAATAATTTAGATTAACAACAAACAAAACCAGGATCATCTAGTTAGAATAGGTTTATTTGGGTGACATGAGACCCCCATATCAAAGAAAAAGTAAAAGCA
Source organism: Hylomyscus alleni (assembly GCA_019843855.1). Lineage (NCBI taxonomy): Eukaryota > Metazoa > Chordata > Mammalia > Rodentia > Muridae > Hylomyscus > Hylomyscus alleni. Next base: position 3,002 of record JADRCC010547368.1, read on the forward strand.
AGGATAAGTCACCATTAAAAAAAAAAAAAAACTACTGAACAATTATTTCCACAAATCACAGATTACAGTAGGAAAGGCAATCTGCCAACACACTCAAGACTATATGATACCAGTGCCTCTGTAGGAATAAGAGGAAAACCACAGACAGTGTGAGAAAGTATGAGAGAAAAAGAATATTCATTACTAGCAGTGCTCATTAGAAAGAAGGGACTGATTCTGGCCCATCATCAAGGCTACAAGGAGAGTATGTGGCTTATCCCCCAAATGAACAGAACAAAGAACCCCTGGTTACTCTAAGAACTCACAAGAGACATACAACCTTCCAATCAAAGGTTATAATATTTGATAAAAATTCCTAGTAAGTAGCTGTGTCTGGAACCCACAAACCATATGCAGCTTCAAAAGAGGGAAGACCAAAGTGTAGATGCTTCAATCCTACATAGAACTAAGAAGAAAGTAATCACAGGAGCTAGAGGGAGGGATGGACCTGGAACTTGGAGAGGAGCAGGAGGGGAAAAGGGGGATAGGAGCAGGCATTGTAAGGGACGGGAGAGAAGTCCAGAAGATCAGAAAACTGAATAGAAACATGTAGCAGAGGGGAATGGGGAACTGGGGGTAGCCAATAGAAAGTTCCAGACTCCAGGGAAGCTAGAGGCTCCCAGGAGGCAATAGTGATGGTTTTAGCCAAAATACCCAACAAAAGGGGAAATACAACCTATAAAGACCACCTTTGGTAGACAGGAACGGCCCCCCCAGTGGAGGGATGGGGGCACCCACGCATCTCAAAATTTCTAACCCACAAATTGTCCAAAGAAAAGACAGGAACAAAAAGTGGAACAGAGACTGAGAGAAAGGCCATCCAGAGACTGCCCAACCTAGGGATCCATCTTGTCTACAGACACTCAACCCCCACATTATTGCTGATACCAAGAAGTGTTTGCTGACAGGAGCCTGGTATGACTGTTCCCTGAGAGGCTTTGCCAGTGCTTGACCAACGAAGATGCAGATAATTACTGTCAACCATAAGACAGAGCCTGGGAACCCCAATGGAAGAGCTAGGGGAAGAACTGACAGAGCTGAAGGGGATTGCAACCCCATAAGAGAACAATACCAAATAAATGGACCACCCAGGACTCCCAGAGACTAAACCACCAAATAAAGAGTACACATAAACGGAGTTAGGACTCCAGATACAGGGGTAACTAGGAAGGGGGATATCATTTAAAATATAAACAAATAAAATGATTAATACAAAAAGAAGCTGTATCTGTAGAGCCTTATAAATATACACATAAATATTTTGAGGTTAGTTTGATGCTGATGCTGTGTCTACTTATCTAAAAGTAAAATTTATTCACCAGATGAGATTGTTATCTTGAAGACATGCTACTGAATAAGCTCATCCTTTCAAGGCCTTTCTGATCTCTGGCTGGCTAACTCAACTCAGCTATTCTGGCTCAAATTCCTCTCCAAGTACACTGATTCAAACTGGTTTCTCTTGGCTTCTCACTGTATCACTCTGCTTGGCCTCAAATTAACTCTAGCAACTTGTTCTGATCTTCAGGCTTCTGATTTTCTAGCTTCAGTGCCTCTGCTGACCTGAGTTGTACAAACTGAGTAGAACAACTGACTTCAACTGTATTCAACTCAACTGCCCAGCACTGCACTGAACTAAACTCAACTCAATTCCACTGGACTGCCTGAACTCAACTAGACTGCACTCACTGAATTGCCCTTCACTCCTGACTCTCTACTGCTCTTAAGTAGCCTCTCTTTCATGTCTGTTCTCATTAGAGTTAGGTATACCCTATCTCAGATGTATTCTGTCACATCTTTCTCTGATTTGTCACATTGCCTATCCCTTAAAATTAGATGTAACTTTCAAGCGTGACTGCTTCCTTCTACGAACTAATTTTAACTTCATCATTAGTAATTAAAAATGTATACTAAGTACGCATCTGTATTCCAGTCAGATCATATTATAATTCATACTGTGCCTGCTTTCCAGGTATATCACATAAACCTAGATCTCTTGGTGTGATCCCTTGCCATAATAGCCATGTTTCTGGATTAAAATTCCTCTACATATTTAGCTAAAAATCAGGAATAATCCCATAAAACACACACATACTACTTTGGTTCTACAATCTCCATAACCATAAGCTTTTCATCAGTTTTACAGTACCAAACAAGAACTTCCATCTATAGAGTGAGCCTGAAAGCCAAGCAGAGAATGTGTCCATAGCAGATACACCACTATTTCACCAGTGGGTTCATTCTGCCTCATAGGGTGGGATTTAGTTAGCAAGGTTCATAGCTGGGTAATTTTTGATGGTTTTTCTCTGCCCAGAGTCTAGAAAGCTAGCCATCCTGGAGGAGGTTTCCAGCTTAGTTCCAGCTTGATTACTTTGTATCTTGATGCCAAGGTATATGGTATCTTTATCACTATGTTCTTATTTAAGCCACCTTCTTTGAGACAGGCTCTCATTGTCTATCATCTATGTTAACCTTGCTGAGTCATGGGCTTCCAGGAGTTTTCCTTTGTCTGTCTCTTCTCCCCTTAGAAGCACTGGGATTACCAATGTTCAGTCATTAGAAAGGTCTGGAGACTTAAGCTCAGGTCCTTGGCTTATACACCAAGCACTCTGCCTGCTAAGTTATCTTCCTAACAGTGTTCAATGTTTTCATAAACATCACACTAAATTGGTAAATAAAGAATTTCAAGTGTGATTTGTATCAAGTATCTTTACATGGAAAAGATACAAAGTTTAAACGTGATTCATCACACACCAATTGAAAAGTCTACCCAGAGAGTTGAATATGTAATTTACATATTTTTTCCAGAAGAAAATTTCAACCAAGTACCTCCATCTTTGTTGCTTTCCTTGGTAGAGAGAAAATATTAAGAGAGTTAATATGAAATAAACACAGTAGTGGACTCTGAAACCAGTATCCCAACTGGACTACTTCTCATTTCTGACTTGGTTCAAACAGCTAGACTAATTTTATCTCTATTTAAATCTGTGTTCTACTGAGAAAAAAAAATCATGTAGTACACAATGTTCTTATCAAGACCAAATAAAATATCTCATATAAAATTTTATAATGGTCTCTGTCTTATATGATATCTTAAAACTCTGCAGCATTGCATCACAATTGTAAAGCATCCTTATAGCGAGACGCTTCCAACCCAATGTGATATGAGTCAAAATATACAAGACAAAGTTTTAGGTACAGAATTAATTAGCTGCATTCACTGAGTCAAAGCACTAAGGTTTCTGAACGTCATGCTGTTGCTGATAACCAGCGGAAACCACGACATTCTAAAACCTAATGGAAATACTCAGTGTATCTTAATTAAATCCGGATGTTTATGTATGGCTATTACCTCGAATGTTTCCAAACTGAATATCTGCATGCTATGCATTCATTACAACTGTCTTAAAAACGAGTGCTAAGGTAGCTTACCTTCTAGGTTGCTGGAAAACATTAGATGCATTTTCCTGCCAAAACTCAAAATGCTAGGAGTGCTTAACTTGGCAGCAAGTACTGGAATGAAAACTGGAACAATTTGGTTAAGAATAGCATGGCCCTGCTTAAGCATGATACACATGCACGCTGTGCATTCTGAATTTTAAAACTCATTGAACTGTATACACTTACCACAGAGGAGTATTATGTTGGAAAATTATTTCTTGACATGCCTGTTAAGGGGTTTTGAGACTAGAACCTCATTTGTTTTGTGGATTATACATTAGCACCTATTAACTACTCAACCCCTGACTGACAAAGAAGACCTCCACAAGTTTCCAATGATGCCATATATATATATGTGTGTGTGTGTGTGTGTGTGTGTGTGTGTGTGTGTGTGTGTGATCACAAACACATTTCCTCCTGTGGAAATCTATACCAACTATGCTAAGCCATGATTATTAGTGCCTACTAGTTATAGAGTCTTCTGACATACATAGAAAAATACTAAAGATATAGTCACCAATGTACTTGGTAATCATATTGAGGGCAAATGCAAATTTCCCTCAGTGCTTTTATTTTTCTTAAGTTTCTAGGTGATCTACAGCCATTGCAGTCATGAACTCAGATAAGCTGCTAATGATAGTGGTAAGTGTACACTCCACTATGTTCATAGCAGCCTCATTTATAATAGCCAGAAACTGGAAACAACCCAAATATCCCTCAACAGAGGAATAGATATAAAAAAAATGTGGTACATCTACACAATGGAGTACTATTCAGCTCTTAAAAACAATGAATTTATGAAATTCTTAGGGAAATGGATAGATCTGGAGAATATCATCCTGAATGAGGTAACTCAATCACAAAAGAACACACATGGTATGCACTCTCTGATAAGTGGATATTAGCCTAGAAGATCGGAATACACAAAATACAATCCACAATCCACAAGAAACTCAAGAAGGAGGAAGACCAAAGTGTGGATAATTTGTTCCTTCTTAAAATGGGGAACAAAATAACCATAGAAGGAGTTACAGAGACAAACTATGGAGCAGAGACTGAAGGAAGGACAATCCAGAGACTGCTCCACCTAGTAATCCTTCCTACATTCAATCATCAAATCCAGACACTATTGTGAATGCCAGCAAGTGCTGGCTGACAGGAGCCTGATATAGCTGTCTCCTGAGAGGTTCTGACAGTGCCCGACCAATACAGAAGTAGAGGCTCACAGCCATCCATTGGACTGAGCACAGGGTCCCCAATGAAGGAGCTAGAGAAAGGGCCCAAGGAGCTGAAGAGTTTGCAGCCCCTTAGGATAAACAATATGAATTAACTAGTACTCTCAGAGCTCCCAGGGACTAAACTACCAACCAAAGAGTACACATGGTAGGACTAATGGCTCCAACAGCATATGTATAGCAGAGGATGGCCTAGTTGGTCATCAATGGAAGGAGAGGACCTTGGTCCTGTGAAGGTTCTATGTCCCAGTGTAAGGAAATGCCAGGACCAGGAATGGGAGAGGGTGGGTTGGTGAACAGGGGGAGGGAGGAGAGAACAGGGTTATTTTTTAAATTTTCTTTTATTTTCTTTTTTTCAGAGGGGAAACTGGAAAACGAGATATCAATTGACATGTAAATAAAGAAAATATCTAATAAAAAAAGAAAGTTCTCTTTTTTTTCTACTCAAAAAAATAGAACTATCATCAGATATGGGTGGATACAAGAGAGCTTTTGCATACACATAAATTCGTGTGAAGTAGAAGTCATTTCCTTCAGTTGTGTACTCATAGTTATCCACATCAGAATCAATTAGATCACTACAATCAAATGCTCATACATATAGCCCATGTTAAAATGAGTGACTCATAAAACAATACCAAAAGTGGGAAAGGGCTAGGTAGGAAAAAGGCAAAACTGATAGGGTAGGAGATGAGGAAAGATGTGAAGAGAGGATGATGAGAATGCACTATATACATGCATGAAGTCAACAAAAAGGTAACATGAGAAAAAAAAGCCACATGCCACCTTTGTTCTCTTCCTTACGAGTGCAGAGAAGTATAAGGTAACTAGCATATATAACAGCTTGTACTTTGAAGACTATCTAAGTTAAATGATGTCATATGATAAAGCTTGTTGCTGTTTTTTCTAATTATTAAAAAATAGATGGGCATATTCTCAGAAAGAAATATATTCCTTAATATATTTAATCTTAGATGGCTAAGAGCAACATGTTATCTTTACTAAATCAGTTCACACTTTACACCATATTCCAGTCATCATATTTCAGTTATATAACACCAGTACCCTTAACACCTGACTCAAATGTCTGCTTCCTGGGCATATTGACTGTGAGTGACTGGAAGATAGTTTTCAGAGAATAAAGACACTGTTCTGGTTTTTCAGTTTACAAGCCATTGTATAAACAACATACAAAGTGCATACTTCATTCTTTTCCTAATAATCTACCGGTATTTTGAAACTATGTTATTTGCACACAGACAACAAAACATGTTTTATTACCTCCCAGCACTAGAGCTATATTTTCTGTAAAATTATTTGTTAATAAGTTACTACTGGTAGATAATCCTCTATGGGATTTTCTTGAATACTTGAGTGAAAATACAAATATATGCATTTCATTCCCCAAATCACAATTTAATTATTCTGCCACTGGACCAAGGAGTTATATAAATCTTAAGACCTTATCTCTCAGGTAAGTTGTTGATGTACAAGAACATGCTATATCTTCAGCTGAGTTTAAAAAGAAATATGGCATGAATTTTCAGTTTTGCTCATCTGAGCTTCATGGCAGGAAGTAAAATGTCTGTAGTATGACAGACACTTTACCATGCTGTGCAAAGAGTGGAGGGATTTCAACTGCCTGAAAATGAAGATACAGATGAAATAACTGGCTGTGGAGTGCAGACACCATTGCAAGAAGAAAGCCTGTATGCCTAGCCAGTGAATATTTCTAGCAATGATGTAACATTGGCAGAAAGTGGGAGGCAGGGGAAGCCGACTTCCACAGTAGAGCAACGTATTTCATGACACTGAAAATGTATCCGATAAAGTGTGCGGTCCAAGATTAGGAACAAGAATAAAAATTGGAGAAGCTGATAAAACTTGCTCACTTTACATAAGAAAGCAGGCTTGGCTTAAATATATTAGTTACTTGCTCCTTGCTGTGACAAAACATCAGACAGTGGGTTGAGAAGGGAAGGTTTGAGAATCGTGGTTTCCAAAAGAAACCCACCCAGGAAAGGAAGAAATGGCGGCAGGAGTGTGAGTTGCCTCTTCACATGGCATCCACAGTCAAGACCAGAGAGAGATACATGCTGGTGCTTATTGGCTCTCTCCTTTACCCTTTCCTCTATATCCAGCCCAGAACTCCAAACCAGGAGATGGTACCAACCACATAAAGGGTACTGTTCCCTCCTCCATCAAATGTCTCTGGAAATGTCCAAACATGTCCAGACAAGTGTGTCTCTCAGATGATCTAATTCCATCAAGTTTACACTGAATGCAACCATACCATTCTGGAAACATTTTTTATAAGTAAACAAAACACTTTCATGTTCTATGCATCTGGTATTTAAATCAATGTGTCGAACAAGCATTATCTTAAGTATATTTTTATCTATTTATCTCTATAATCAAATATACACATTTTAATATGTTGTGTGGAACCTTACAAACACTTTTTTTTTGAACAATCATAAATTTCCCACTGATATCAAGGATCATTTCTGATGAGGTCAGCTTGTATCATCCGATGCTGTGCACAGTAAAGTCAGCCTGTCTGTCCTGCAAACACCAAGAGGCAGGTATTTGAATGCACAGTGATGTTATGCCCATAAAGCTGACTTACATGCCATCAGATGTTGGAACATTTGCCTCTGGTTTAGAGGTCTATGGAAATGGTTACTAACATAAAACTTTTCCTCTACTGAAAGAATCCTTGATCTTTCACCAAAGCATTTATTCTGAATTTTGACAAAGTAGGTTGACTCTGAGCTTTCCTAGAGAGATCCTATCCTGCGTGTTTTGTGTTCCCTGCCACTGAAAATCCAGGCAAGTTTTGACTTTTTCTTCTTCTCCACAGCAAGTTTCTAATTTAGCTACTATCATGTATTAGTGTGAATTGATTGTGTTTTTAAAGACTACTGGGTTTATGGCCATTCAGTTCATGGAAAACAACTCTTTGGAAGAGCATACCATATGTTCTTATATTTAGAATCTAGTATGTTCTTGCTAAAATGGTGAGATGTGTTTTTTAACAGAAAAGAGCCAAGAACTCAGAGCTAGCAGAATTGAAATCAGGAAGCTTTTAAAATAAAAAATGACTTGGAAAACTGATAGTATTTTTAAATGTAGCAAAAGTTCTAATGTCAAGGAAAGTTTAAAGAATAGTTTCCAGAGAAGATACTTATTAGGGAGTTTGTACACATCTACTCAGCATTTTCCCTTGGCATTAAGTGATCAGTTCTACAAACGTGAATACTGGGGCTTAGGGGCTGGCTCCCTCAGTAAAGTGCTTGCAATGTCAACATACACACATGTGTTTGTACTCTCAGATTCCACTTAAAATAGCAGGTATAGCCTGCACGCATCATCATAGCTGTGTACATCATCAGAGCTGCACACATCATCAGAGCTGCACAATCATCATAGCTGTGCACATCATCATAGCTGCACACATCATCATAGCTGCACACATCATCAGAGCTGTGCACATCATCATAGCTGTGTACATCATCAGAGCTGTGTACATTATCAGAGCTGCACACATTATCAGAGCTGTGCACATCATCAGAGCTGTGTACATCATCAGAGCTGTGCACATCATCAGAGCTGCACACATCATCAGAGCTGCACACATTATCGTAGCTACACACATCATCAGGTGCACACATCTTCAGAGCTACACACATCATCAAGTGCACACATCATCATAGCTGTGCATATCATCATAGCTATGCACATCATCATAGCTATGCACATCACCATAGCTGTGCACATCATCAGGTGCACACATCATCAGAGCTGCACACATCATCAGAGCTGCACACATCACCATAACTGCACACATCATCAGAGCTGCACACATCATCAGAGCTACATACATCATCAGGTGCACACATTTTCAGAGCTACACACATCATCAAGTGCACACATCATCATAACTGTGCATATCTTCATAGCTATGCACATCACCATAGCTGTGCACATCATCAGGTGCACACACCTTCAGAGCTGCACACATCACCATAGCTGCACACATCATCAGAGCTGCACACATCATCGGAGCTGCACACATCATCAGGTGCACACACCTTCAGAGCTGCACACATCATCGGAGCTGCACACATCATCAGAGCTGCACACACCTTCAGAGCTGCACATATCTTCAGAGCTGCAGACATCATCACAGGACTGGCGAGGGAGAGACAGAAAGATTTGAGGCTTTTCCAGCATAAGCCTAGACAAAGTAGTGAGTTCCAGGTTCAATGAGAAAACCTGTCTCATAAATAAAGAAAGACATTGACCTTCCATGACTACACTTGTGCATATGTACACAACTACAGCATGCACACATATGATGTACATCACACACATACAAAAATATGGATACTTCACATTCACTGAACATAAGGTAGCCTTAGCAATGAGAGTTGAAATTTAATTGCCATTACAATTCAAACATTCTGATTTGGTTCCTTAGATGAAGTTAAAATGGTGTTTATTTCAATGGCTAAATATAGGGAGTACTATCAGAAAGAATAAATATATTTCCATTCATTCAAGAGGAGAAAAATTACTTATTCAATCTCCTTTAGCTATTTTATTCCAGATCAATGTCTTTAATGCTTGATCAAAACAGGTTCTAGGTGGACAGTTGCTGTTAATACAAACTGTAGGATAATAAAACAAACTAACAAAAAATGAATGGCTAATTTCTGTGTTTGAGAGAAGCAGTCTGAATTAACCAACAGTCAAACTAGTGATCATTTTGCTGTCCTAGTTCATGAGCAAGTATCATAAAATTGGGTGAAAACACTGTGTGTGTGTGTGTGTGTGAGAGAGAGAGAGAGAGAGAGAGAGAGAGAGAGAGAGAGAGAGAGAG
>JADRCC010547378.1:0-10112 GCA_019843855.1 Hylomyscus alleni
TCCATAACAGATCCACTCAAGACAACTAATACAGTTCCATGATAACAACCTTAATCACTCAAAGACCAAAGCCTTCATGATCTAATTGCCTCTCATTAAACCTTATTCCCTAACCCTGTTGCACTGGGGATTTAGCCCCCACTCCTGATTTGGGGAGGGGGTGGCATCAAGTCAACGTACTCCCCTTAGTGCACTGCGGAGGACTGCCTGCTAACACATCAATTTAAGTCCAATGACACCCAATTGGCGCTCTGAGTTCCAAAAATATAAAGTAGGGCTGAGAAGATGGCTCAGTGGGCCAAATGCTTATTGTGCTAGCATGAAGAACTAAATTTGGGTCCCCCAAATCCATGTGAAAATCTAAATATGGTGGCTCTGGCTCTAGCACAGGAAGAGCCGAAACACCCGGGTCCCCAGTGCTCAGTGGCCAGTCCGTGGTGAGCATTAGGTTCAGTGAAAATTTCTGTCTCAAACGAGTGAGAAGAAGAAGAATTGACATCAGTTTTTGCCTTCCATATTCGCATCCATGCATGAGCACACACCACAGACACACACACACTCACACACACACACACACTCACAGAGAGAGAGACAGATACACACAGACACATATACATGCAAACATACATGCACACTGTAAAGTACTAAGTTGTATCTTTTTAGGCCACCAAATACGTTCTGGTTGGTCTTCCCTGCAGTAGAACTCTCGGAAAGACTGGGAAGCAGAATCCCGTGCTGCTATGAGAAGGTCGGGATGACTCTCGCCTTTCTAAGCACTGTGTGTACAGATGCTGGAGTCTTTGCAGGAGCCAATGGGATGCATTGTACCCCAGCAGGGGTTAGGACAGTAGCAAGTTCCCAACGAGTTGAGAAGAGGATTTGAGGATCTAAATGTCTGATTAAATGTGTCTTATGACCCTCCACAAAACAACAAACACCAGCATACAAGAGTTTCTACTTGGGATGGATTTTCACGTTTTACTGCCAGTAAATCCAGAAAACCGATATTTAAAATCTGTCATCTTTCTTACATTGATGCTTGTTGATTTAAGCCTTTGAAACATTTTGGGTTACATGAAACTTAGGAGGAAAGATGGCCCTGAAATAACCAAAGCTCAGAGCCTCTGATCAGACATTGGCAGGAAGTCAGTGTCTGGAGTTGGCCAATAAACAGCAAGGCCAAAAGAAGGTAGTCAGAGGAAGACAGCAAGCAGAAACTAGCCTGGGTTACATGAGACCTTGTCATACACACACACACACATACACATACACACACATACACACACACACATACACACACATACACACACACATACACACATAAACACACACTCATACACAGACACACACTTATACACACACATATACACACACATACACACACTCATATACACACATAAACACACACTCATACACAGACACACACACATATACACACACATATACACACACTCATATACACGCATAAACATACACTCATACACAGACACACACACATATACATACATACACAAACACGTGCATACACACACAAATTAAGTAAGAGATAAACAGATGAACAATTAAGCGGGAAAAATTAATGTGTGAATGAATGATACACTATTTGGAGGAAAGAATGAATGATTTAACACTAAGCCACAGGATTTTGTGTATTTGGGACTCCCCTGATGCTATAACCTACCCCAAACTCCAGAAGTTCTATGGTGGGTGTGGCTACATGGTCGCAGGTAACAAATGTCCTATTTGTTGTGGTCTGGTCCTTACCACGGTGGTGTGATAAGCACCTCCCTCCACTGAAGCAGTTGGCAATGGGAATGCACACACCAGGCATCAGGGAGTGGTGGGTTGCAGGGAGCTGGCTGACACTCCCATTCTCTGTCTGTTACTCTTGGGCTGGGACACAACGGGACTTAGGTTTCTGCTCCTTTTCATGTGGCGCCTTTTAGAATCGGAATCCACTTGAAGTGGTTTGGGCTTTTCTGCTTCCCGCCTGATGTTTGCTGCAGAGAAACACCTACAAACGCATACTGTGCTGCTCAACGCCTCTGTCCCTGGGTGAGTTCAGAAGAGCCCCACAGGCCACATCAAGATGAACATCTGTCATCAGAGACGCCCCAGTGGGGCCCTGCCTGCCATTCACTCCAAAGAGTTTTCTTTTACCCCCATTAAACACCCTCTCTAACACTGGTTCACATGTGTTCCCTGTCTGGGAGAACAAGCCACCCTTGTTTGACTGAAAAGACCTGTTTTGGGCTGCTGAGAGGCAAAATAATCTCTGCTTGATTTTACATCCCATATGGACCCTTATGTGCCCTTGCAGTCATTGTCTCCATCCTACAGATGACTGTGACAACCTGGTCACCTTCCTGGAACTTGCCTATGAAACAGAGGAAGTTCTTTGGCTAGTCATCTTTTTTTCCCGGGGGCTAGGGGGGTCTCCCTAAAAGCTTCTTAAGCCCACTATGGAAGAAAACAGTCCTTCTGGATTAACAAGGAAGACTGCTGGACATCTGTCTCAAGCAAGATCCCCAGAGTTGTCCCATCAGCTTCAAGTGTATGATTAAAAACGACTTACTGACCTTAACCAGCCAGATGTATACTTATTGATGGTTCCTTACCAATATTAATGATGCATTTTGATCAATATCAGCAGACCCGTGTGTGAATAGTAAAACCCACAATCGGACATCATTTTAATGCTGGAGTTATTCAAGCTGTGACCACTGCTGACATCTATCTAGTTAGGGAGAGCAGAAGACTGTGAGGGAAAGACAAGTTCATTTTCATATTTTACAGCTCAGGGAATTGTTTGCTGACACGTTCAGAGTGACTGGACACTTCTGTTGCATCACAGCACCTGGCTTACATACTCTGAGATTTAAAGGTATTTGTGTACTTGTGGGATGGTGTCTTAGAAACGTCATGGAGCAGTTGCTGTTGAGACTATAGGTCTTCTGACATCTCTACTCCCAGATTTCTAAGTGGAGAAGCAAGGACTTGGGGCTCTGATAGGATTTTCCCTTCATTGCCTATCTCTCACCTGTGTGGTGTGTGTGTGTGTGTGTGTGTGTGTGTGTGTGTGTGTGTGTGTGAGAGAGAGAGAGAGAGCGGCTATGGGTGGGACTAATCTGGAACCTTCCAAGTCATACTCTTTGGAGCCACTAATGAATAGCAGAAAGTCTCCTTCCAAGCCACTGAGAACTCCTTTCATGTTTCTCTTTCCTCCATCATGAATACAATGGTTCTGAGAGCTGGTTGAGCTATGAAGCTCCTGCGCCTAAATTTATAATTATGCCCAGAAGAAGCCAGCGCCCACCTGGTGCAATGGAAGGGCTATAGTGAAACCCTTCCCTCTGGGACTGGCCTGTGAAAGACTGGCAGGAGTGATGCAAAATTTCCAGCCCCCTTCCTTTAGAAGAGGAAACTAAAACCCCAAGTAGGTACTGGTTGCCCCAAGGCTGTAAGACTCAGAATGGCTATCTCTTCAGTTGTTTTATCCTGTATATTCTTCTCTGTCCTGAGCAGATCTCTTGGCTAGAAGGCCTTCCCTGGTCCTCCTTGCTCTCAAGAACTATGTTACACACTCTTTCTTTCTAACTTCATTAAGCACAAGAAAAAGTTCCTCAAGGGCACAAAGTGTGAACTGGCTCAGGAAGAGTCCTTATTGTCAAGGGCTTCCTTGAGCCGTTCTATCCTGACTGCTCATTCATCCCCTGGTCTCCATATTTCTGTGGCTTTGAATCTCCTTTGAGTTAACAATACTGGAGAGTCATGGCCTAGAAACCTGAAATCCCATGTACATACACGGTGGGCTGTAGGACTCCAGGAGTCCCTTGAAGCTGTGCATTTTCTCTCCTCTTAAGAAAATTGATGAGGTTGGGCTTATCTCTCAAGTTTCGTTTCTGGATTTAAGATGGTACTAGAAGCCAGCAAGCCCTTGGCACAGCCAGCAGCTCGGGCAGAATTTCTTCAGAGGTTGCCTTACAAAATAGAAACTAGGTCCATGGAGGTCTGAGGTGGTCATATCCCTCCACTTCCCTTCTTATGTGGCTGCCCCACACCCTACAGGGGCAATTTGCATGAAAGGAAGTCTGAGAGGCAGGGACAGCCCCCAGCCTTCAAGTCACAGGCCACAAAGAAGGAAGATGAGACAAATCTAGAGTGAGTCTCATTCCATTCTAGCCCCAGAAGTTCACTGGGGTTTCAAAATGGCCATATTCTCCCCCCCCCCATGACCTTATTTCTACATGGGGGAACCTCAGGCTGTCATTTCATCGCAACTTGATCTTAGATTGAGGAGGGGGAGAAAAAAAAAGAAAAGAAGGCTAGTAACCAAAGTAGGATATTGGCTCACTTAGGGTGGTGACTGGGTTCAGTCCCACCCCTTCACCTCCCATTTCATTGTCACTTATGATGGAGAGAGAAACAGATAGGAAGAGAGACTCCTCATGAGAACTGCCAGGAGTCTCTCAGAAGGGCTCCATGCCATAGCAACCTATCTGTAAGACAGAACAAAATCAAGTTTGAATGACTGAGTACAGGGAATGAGATAAGGAAGAGGCAAGACTTACCAAAAATCACTGGACCACTGTTATAAGAAGCCATTCCATCACCAGACTAATCCCAGTCCTGTCCCTGTCTCCCATTCCATTCTGATTCTATACTGTAAGGCAAATGTTGTTTGTATTATGTTAATCTGAGTCCCCAAAATATATACAAGAGTCAGCACATCCACATGTAAGACACTGAAGAAACCCTACCCCCCGTTGGTTTTGATTGGTAAATAAAGTTGTCAGTGGCCAATGGCTGGGCAGAAAGGCAGAGGTGGGACTTTTAGGATTCCCAGACAAGGGACAGAGGAAGGAGGAAGGGAGGGAGAGATCCACTAAGCTGGGAGAAAGAGAACCAAGAAACCATGCCTAGGAAGTGCGGGACAGAGAGCATAGCTGACGTGTAGGAGCCAGGGGATCATGGTTCAATTCGGATACCAGTCTGGGCCTAAGGCAGGAAAGATGGAATATAGATTTTAGTAAGTAATAACTCAGGAATATCAAAGTGGGGTCAAATAGCCACAAGGAAGTTAGAGAAGTGACCCAGTCATTGGACTATTTAGGCTTATCAAAATATAAAGGCTGTGTGTGTGTATGTGTGTGTGTGTGTGTGTGTGTACATAGATTTCATTCAGGAACCCAGAAATTGGGGCTGGTAGCGCCACCACTGGGATTAATTTGAGTAGCATTAATTCGGTACTGCTACAGGCAAGCACCTGGACAACTCAGGCAGTGAGCGGTTACTATGGGCACTTGAGACTAAGAATCCAAAATAGTGACAGGTTCCACAATGAGAGGAAAGTAAAGAGACTTTCTATAAAGATTTGGGCAAGAGAAAGGCAGACATCGGAGAATAATGTATCAACCAAATGCTTCAAGGGCTTTTTTTATTTCCTTTGAGCATCACAGTCCTAAGAAGTCTTAGTTAGCTCTTATTTATTAGGAAGAGAAAGAGGTAGAAGGGTGAAGCCCATCCAAGCCCAGAGGAAGAACTCTGTCCTAGAGTCTGATGATGTTTTGTGTTTGGATGTGGGGTAGGAAGGAGGAGAGACTATCTTAGGGGCTATCAACACATAGGGAATACATTTCTCCTACTGGCTCTCCTTTGAAACCCATGGAAATTCATGCCTACTCTCACTGGGCTCCCTATTGCCAATGCTCTTGGGTAGCTAGCTTTCCTTCACCCCAAAGTACAGGTCGTGTAATCATCCCATGTATCTTGGTTCACCCACCATATTGTTCCCCCCTTTTTTAACTGAATCATTTCTCAGCTTCTCACACTTTGATCCTATGATACCTATGCAGGCAAGGCGCTGGCCACTTGCTGACATGTGTTGCTTCCGGCCCTTGCAGAATTTTCTTTGTATATCATCTAGATATATTTGCTTTCAGGATTATCTTGTGGGTTTGGTGCCCTTGCTGTTCTTCCCATTCCATAAATAATACGTCTGAGGCTGGCGGGAGGCTGGGGTGGTGGTGGAAGGAGAACCACAGAGTTATGCAGTACACAGTGGAAGATTTTAGATCAGAGCAAAGCTCCTTCTAAGATTAGGTTCCAATTCCAAGCCTAGAAGGCCACTTTCCCTCCTGACATGGAAAAGGAACCCACAATTCCCAGAGTGAAGGGACTTAACTTCTGCCGTTGCCTGAACTCACGCCCACACTACATGGTTCTCAAGAGAGTGAGCAATGCTATATGGATTCACTAGTGGCCACTATGTTTTCTTTGGGATTTATCATCTGGATCAAAATAATCAGGATGTCAGGTAAGAGTTAAGAGACCCAATTCTCCTCAAAGAGAGAACACCGTGCCAGCAGAACCGCATGACTGGTAATGAAGGCACCATTTAGAAATCCTCATAAGCTGGAGAGACACCCTGCCCATACTCTAGATTCTCAAAAATAGTCAAGTAGTACCTGATCTTTCTATAACTGTCACTCTAGAGACCATTGTGCTCTTGGACTCACACCTTCAGACAGCTCTGCTCCCATAGGAGTCTTCCTCCTTGCATCTCAGCTAGACACAGATGAAGGTGGGAAGGATCATTTGATCCCATTTGATAGGAGGAAAAGCAGAGTCTCACAAAGTTTAAGGAGATTCCTGTCACCTCCACATCATAGCACAGAGACAGCAGTGTCTCCCATCTTCCCCTGTCCAACTAGCTGATTGGCCATATGCTAAGCTGTCTTTGTGTCTCTATGGGGATTGTTACCCTTGGCACTTGGCCTACCAAGAACAAATTAGAAGCAACATGCAAAGGAGGTATCTCTTAGTCTCTTTTTGGAAACCTTCTCTTACTTACTCCATTCACTTCTCACACATCTAGAGAACTCAAACCTTACATGATAACCTCCTTTTCTGGCTACTATGTCATGTCCAGGAATAGTATGCGCATACCTAGGCTTAGATAGCTTATTGTCAGTTCCAGCTATCTCCGCCATCATCATGTTGGATCTAGCCAGTGACTCTCCATATTTAAAATAATGGCAGCTGCTTGGCCAGTTGCATCTTTCTTGAACAGAATCCTCAGGTCCATGCATTATGGTCTTTAATTGAGTGAAATAAATCTTCCCTCTTTAAATTCCTGACATAAGAGTATCTACTGACCCATACTGACTATGCAGTGAGTTACACTGGTAAAATCTTTATATTTCCATGGGGATTCATGTTGTAGTTATAGAGAGAGCCTTGTGACCGATCATTTCGAATCACGCGTATAGTACTCATGTCCATTGAGCCCGACCAGATGCTTTTTTGTGCTCTAATCCTTCCCAGGAACCAAAAAAAAAAAAAAAAAAAGTTTCATCCTTGCAATTTCCTTTGGATATTTCTATTTCCTCCCAATTACACCTTTATAAGCATCACTAGCTTGAACCATTCTCAGCAAAGCAGGGACCAGATCTGATTCATTGTCATGCTTACTAACCCCTTATTCCAATAGTAGTTACATAATAAATATTTCTTCAAGGACCTAACGTATAAATGAATTCATTCTATCTTCTCCATACTCTGATGGCTGTTTTTAGTTGTTGACTTGACTATATCTGGAACTAACTAAAATCCAAGAGACTTGGTTCACCTCTGAGAGATATTTCTTAATTAAATTACATGCCTTTGGAAGGCCCACTTTAATGCAGACCTTTGAAGTTACAAAGATGGACCCTCAATCTGGGTCACACCTGGTGGTGGCTTTATATTTTAAAGGACATGGAAGAAAGAAGCCATTGTTCTTTGTCTTCTTGCTTTTACTCCCATTGGCAAGTTCATTCCATCTCTAGCATTAAAACCTACTTCTTCAGGCTTCCAGTGTATACTGAAGACCATCTGAGACATCCAGCCCCATGGACTCTGCAACTACCTGATTTTTGGACTTTCTGGTGGTAGATAGCCAGATAGCCATTGTTGGACTAGCTACACCACAGCCTATAAGCTTCTGAGAAGGAGAGAGAGCAGATAGATAATTAGATAGATAAATAGATAGATATTCATTCTATCATTTCTGCTCCTCTAGAGAAATCCTGCTAAGTATACCCAATCACATTGTCCTTAATATTCCAAGGTGAAGAATTTGTTTGAAACCTGGATGTTTAATTTATTATTATTATTATTATTATTATTATTATTATTCACTTTACATTCCACTCACTGCCCCCCTTCTGGCCTTCTCTTTCCCAGTCCTTCCCCCATCCCCTTCTCCTCTGAGAGGGTGGAGGCCCCCTGGATATCTCCTCACCCTGGCACATCAAGTCTCTGCGAGGCTAGGCTCATCCTTTCCCACTGAGGCCAGACAAAGCAGTCCAACTAGAAGAACACATCCCACAGACAGGCAACAGCTTTTAGAATATCTCCTGCTCCAGTTATTCAGAATCCACATATGTAGCTGATGTGAAAGGAGGGCTAGATCCAGCAGAGGTATGTTCTTTGGTTGATGGTTCAGTTTCTGAGGATCCAGAGGGTTCAGGCTAGTTGTCTCTATTGGACTGCCTATGGAGTTCCTAACCCCTTCAGAGCCCCAAATCCTTCCCCCATCTCTTCCATAAGAGTCCCCAAGCTCCATTCACTGTTTCCCTGTGGGTGTTTGCATCTGCCCGAGTCAGCTGGTAGATGGAGCCTCTCAGAGGACAGCCATGCTAGACTCTTGTCTGCAAGCATAACAGAGAATCATTAATGATATCAGGGATTGGTGCTTGCCACAGAATGGATCTCAAATTGGGCTGGTTATCTGTTAGCCATCTGAACACTTAATTCTTCTTGCTGCTGTTTCTTTTTAATTGTGTCTTTAAGTTTTGTTTTCGTTTATTTTCATCTACTCTTTAGGATAGCATATAAAATTGAAAAGTTAATTATTATATACAATAAGAAGTCCAGTGTCATAGGTGAATGGAAGATCCAGATCTTATAGAGAGAATTTTTCCTTAGGAACAACCCTAGTCCATTTGTCTCCTGCAATCTCCCTTTCTCTCTGTTCCCCCACCCCCCACCTCATTGTCACTAAAGACACTCCTCTGGTCTCTTTGGGTACTCATTCCATGTCTCTGATAATCTAATCCTCAACTCTTCTCTATGAAACTGTTTATTCTAGACTCACTGACAATCTGTGTCCCTTAGGATTACTGACTCAGTTAAGATTAAGATTAAGATTAAGATTAAGATTAAGATTAAGATTAAGATTAAGATTAAGATTAAGATTAAGATTAAGATTAAGATTAGAGACCTGGTTGACTGAAGACAGAAGTGTCTGAAGGCTCACTCATTTCTATGTCCAAGTGCAGGAAGGTGAACGTATCAAAGTACTTTACAAGGGGGACCGATGGATGCGTAGAGGGCTGATATTCAGAAATAAATTCAGGCCACTTACAACTTCTATACATTTGGCCACTTTATGTTAAAAGAGGAAGAATTTTATTTATTTTGCCAATGGAGATTGTGTGTGTGTGTATTTACTTCGAATGACACTCATCGTTATCCACATACCACTAGACCCTTTGACTCCCTTTTTCTCAGTGGCATATTGGGAAATTCACTGAAGTAGAAAGAGACAAACTTGCTCCTAAAGTCAGGCTTCTGAAAGGGCTTCCTCAAGAGTCAACTTCAATGGAGGATCAAAGATTAGTCATAGGCAAATTCTGGCTTCCCACAGCTTCCCTTCCTCAACGTTTCCCCATTGACCCTACAAGCCTATGAATAGTACGGGAGGGAAGGAACTGGTGGTCAGAACATGAATGAAGCAATGGTCCCTATCTTCAAAAAAAGCTTAAGGCATGCTCCTGATGGAAGGTCTTCCTGGCGTGACCACAGACTGGGGACGTGATTCAGTTGCTAAAGTGTTTGTCTTGTGGGTGTAAGGAGCTGAGTTTTATCTCTACAACTCATATTTAAAATGACAGGCATAGTAGCTAACACTCATAATCTCAACACTGGGGAAGGGGAGTCAAGAAGATGCTTGAGAATGGAACTTTCTGTCCTCATTAACAAGTTCCATACCAGTGAGAGACTCTGCCTCAAAGAAATGATGTGGACTTCTGAGATGTGACACCTGAGATTAATCTTTAATCTCGACA
>JADRCC010547390.1:0-10656 GCA_019843855.1 Hylomyscus alleni
CGGATATTAATCCTGTATTGTCTTCTGCAAGCTTGAATAATTTGTTCAAACCCTGTCTTGCAGAAGCCAGTGCTGTCACCTCTGAGGGATGATGTGCAAAGGTTTGATTTGCAGCTAATAGAAAAATCTATTTCTTTCAGTTTCACTTGTGTCACACGAGGACCGTTGTGTTCCCTACAAGAGACTCCTTCTTCTGCAATAACCACCAAGATGACAGATCTCAGGTGGCAATATGAGCTGCCTGGGTTGAGTGGCATCTATTAGTTTTATGACCACTGGTTCAGAATGGCCTTGTGGTGTCCACAGCCCATCTTAATGAAGATGGGTAAGACAGCTGCTGATGAAATAAAATCTCTTTGCTCCTTTCTGTTCCATCTGAAAGTCCATCAAACTTTCATCTCCGGCATCAAAACAGCTGCTGGGCCAAACACTCAGCCACAGTGAATCCTAGCTCCTGGGCACAGTGTTGTCTTTGAGAGCTAAGCATTTGCTGGGTTTACTAAGTGGCAGAGAGGGAAAAGGAAGTAGCTTCACCATTGCTTTTTAGGTACAGAAAAGCAGCAAAGTTGCATAGCACATTTATTAGAGTCATTAATTAAAACACTCTGAAAAGTTAGACGCATCGTCTATATGGGAACCAGTCTTACAAGTTTGTTTCTACCAACTGTAAGAGTTTTTTGTTTTTTAATAGGAGCAAAGGCAAGTGGGAAGTTTCCTGGATAGTGGAGCACAGGTACATGGCCTCACTCTCAGCTATGAATATGAACTGTTGTTCTTTTCCAATTCTGACTCCTACAAAGGCTGTACTTCTCCAAGGTCTATTGGGGCTCTCACTCCAAAGTCTAACTCAATTATCGCAGTGTAGTAGACTGGAAATGCAGCAGGAAACCCTCCCCTACCCCCATGTTTCAGCAGAATCCTTTCCCCATCCTATCCTCCCTTTAGAATGATTTCACATTCCTTTTGATAAGAAATATAATCTTCTCTACATATTGACTTGTTTGACCAACAGCATACCACGAAAGTACTAACTTGTGATTTCCTCGCTCTCAAAGGTTCTTGGTGCCCTTTCTACATCCTTCTCTTGGAAGGAAGACACCCAAAGCCATCGTGTAACAGTCCTCATCCAGTGGAAAATAATAGGTCAAATGAGGGCCTCTGAGACCCCCTCATTAATGGCCAGATCACACCATAAGTGAGACCATCTTGTATTGTTAGCCTGAGTCTGTCATCAGTTACTTGGAGCTACATGAGGATCCCATATGAAGCCATTAGAATTGCCAGCCACATCAAACCCAAATTGTTGACTCACAGAAACATAAGCTACTAACACAGCTGTGGGAAACACTAATTTGTAATGTGGTTTGTAATACAGCAACAACTAACTGAACTGCATATTTCATGCGGTCTTCTCTCTCCAATGCCCGCTAGAAGACACGCTGCACAGTCATTAAGACAAATTCAACTTTTTGCCTCAGCACATTTGAGCCTGGGTGTCTTTCAGAAAGAATACGCCAAGGGGATCAGAGGAGCTAACACGGGCAATCCATAAACATAGTACTTGTGAGGAAGTCATCATTCATCTGATAATGTCTCACCTCATTATAGTTATCTGAATAATTATAGCCTGCTAGATCAAAGGCAGGAACGTCACTGATCAATACATAGTGCAGCGTTTTATACGGTTGGTATTCAATATCCACATCCTGGACAAACGCCCAATTCCTCAAGAGCCAGTGTGGCTCCATGCTACCATATTTACTGAGTGTTCCAGAAGTGATGTACTAACAAGACTATGGGAAAACATACTTCAGTTACTTTCACTGGGTCCCTATGCTTCTTGACACCACTGGCATTTCTAAGGCTAAATTTCCTATGGCCCTCAGGATTCCTTCCAGACTTGCGATCCATTTAGTAAAACCACAATACTAATTAGAATTGGTATTTTTTTTTAAATTCTTATTACTGTTTCAGCCTCTGTACTAAACTGCCTGTGTAAACAATCTGATCACAAAAGCCTTGTCAGGAAGATTATATTACAGCCACAGGAATCAGGAGTCTCCAGTAGTTCACAGGGGTTGGTGAATTTGCCCCCCTTAGTGGTTACTGTATTGCCTGTGGCTGTGTCTGCACTTTAGTGGCAGAGCTGAGCAATTCTTATGAAAACCAGAGCAAGATATACTTACTAGCTGACACCTCAAAAAGAAAATCTCATTACACTCTGGTCTCAAGTGATATGCTAAGGAGAGAATAATTAGCCACGCCCATTTTTGAGCACAGCCCCACCAGACTCTGGGTCTCCTCCTTGATTCACCTTCTTCATCATCAACTCAACTACACCTTTTGTAACGAAGAGTTAATGACAAGGAAAAACGTTTGGAGGAATACTTCAGAGCCTTCTGCAAATTCAGCTGAGGGACTGTCAGCAGCTGAACCACACATCTCTGTTCACACATCTAGTGATGAGCATGTAATTATCTGCTCCACTGTAGCTCTAGGCCAGGGGCTACATTGTTCACTAATTGAAAAGAATAAGGAAAGAAAAGATTTGCTCTCAATACAAACTTAAATGGCTGGAATTACATCTTTATTATCTGAAGTGGGCACTTGCGACTTGTTTATCATCACCTGTCCTGGCATCAGGAAGAAATAACAGAAATTAGCCTCTGGCTGGTCATCTCGTTATAGTCCAGTTATAGCCCATTTTTAGAAAGTCCGTTGGATACAAAATCATCCTGCCAATATAAATGCATATGAGATTTACTACACATACTGCAAAGTTACCTATTCTTCACAAGTACAGCCTTCCACACTGAGAGATACTGGACTTAAATAAAAAGAATCCATTAAAAATGCATAGCAATGAAGACAAACATCTCTGAACTCAGAAACTACATTGTCTGTGAAACGTAATTGAATTTACAAAGAGATGCAATAACTTAATGGCTGTCTTTACAAAAATAATTCTATTCTCTGAAGGGTCATGATGTAGAAACAGAGAATTATACTTGTGAATTCCTGTAGCCAGGACAGGAATTATATTTGTTTTTCTCTTTGTCACTGTTTATGAACCCAATCAGTACTAAAAATGGTCCCCTGCCTGTTCCTTAGGCTGGTTTGTTTGGTTTATTCAGTACCTGTGAACGACTTAACCCTGCTCAGAAATACTCCTCCTACGTGTGTCTGTCTTTCAAGTCTAACTCCTACATCCTATATCAATTACATTTTTTTTTTGCTTCTTCTCATTTCAATATCTTGTCATCCCAATTCTGAGGACAAGGAAGGTATTGCCACAAACAGCACTTAAGATCTCTAGTAAATATACAGTGATTATCTGTTTGTTGTTCTTCTAGTTAACATAGTAGGAAGAGAAACAAATGTAGTCTTTGAAAGAACTGACCAATAAAATATGATACCTAGTTAATTGGAGTTTCAGAAAAACTACTTACCAAACTGAGCAACCATCTCTTAATGTTACGTGGGGCATACTTAGACTTAAAATGTCAGTTGTTTATTTGAATACAAAATTGAATTGAGTATCTGGAATTTCTGACAACCGTATGTCATGCTAATGGGCTTAGGAAAGGGACATTAATCAAATAATATCATGTGACCAGATATACAGTAGTGAAACTAAATGAAGAAGAGGTAGATTCTATAAAGTTACAAACACCTATATTGTGGGAATTTGCACTTAATAAGGGAAACCGAATACTTCCTGCTGGTGATCTACTCAAAGAGAAAGCTCAGATCTTGAAGTCAGTCAACCAGTGGAGGAGGTGAAGAAATGGATGAGCAAAACTAAGTTTGTAAGACTCAATTTTTTTTTCATGATTTCAAGGGCAATGAAAACCCATGAGGAAAGAAAATTTTGTTTTTATATTAAAAGCTAGGATTTCTATAAGATTTTAAGTCCTAATTTCTTAGATGCAGTACTTTTCCTCTCTTGTAAATGATAGTGACAAATTAATTATAGAGTGACTGAAATAGATCTGAGGGTGCCCATGTACTTTGTTTTTAAACATCATGAGTTGTTGCTGTTACAGTCATTACTTGGTATTCTATAACGAGCCTTTGCTTCCTCTACTATCTCTTCGCATAGAGATCCATTAAATATTCACTCAGCAAACTCAGCTACTGGTCTCTAACACCTCTGACCTCCTCCCTAAATGATCACACCCTGCTTTACTCACAGAGTACTTATAAAACTTGGTATTTGCCTATGTGTATTGATAAAGGACTTTATGTGTATCATATGCATGCAGGAGCCTACAGAGGCAAGAATAGGGGATTTAGTCCACTGAACTGAAGTCATATGCATGGCAGTGGTCTGTTCAGGCAACCTGGGCCCAGTTGAGTATAAGTCTAGAACCCTGAAGAGCCAGTGGGTAATCTCGGCCTGCAAGGGATGGAAGGTGTTTGGCCATAACTCCTGGGTCTCTGGCTCCTGTTTCAGTCCCAACTCTGCCACAGCTGCCCCCGCAGGAGATGTGTGCTCTGTCATGTAGGAAATGCCCCAAGCTCCTAGCATTCTAGCTGGACCCTACCTCCAGTTATCTGACCACAGTCAGGCATGGCCTGCCTCATAGACAAATAGCCACACCTCACAATATATAAGGGGCGGTTTGTCTCCTCCCCTCTCTCTTGCCGTCTTCTTCTCTCCCTTGCTCTTTGTCCTCTCTTGTTTCCTTTCTTCCTCTCTTGCTCTTTGTTCTCTCTTGATCTCTTCTCTTGCTCTCTTACTTTCTTCTTCCCCTTTCTCTCTCTCCTTCTCTTCTCCTCTCCTTCCTCTCCTTTCTTTCTCTCTACATGGTCAGCGTATTTTCCCTCTCCTATAATAAAATATCTCATGATTATGCATTGCTTCCTTTTAACTAATGAGCTGCACAGCCAGGTATCAGCAGCAGAGAGACACGGGCCCACAATCATAGGCAGTTGTGTGTCACCATGTGTATGCTGGGAACCAAATCCAGGTCCCCTACAAGAACAGTAAGTATGTTTTAAACTTGAGCTTCTCTAACCCACTGACAAAATACTTTGAAGTGACCTAATTGCATGCAACATCTCTCCCTCTCTGGCTCCACCGTAGCTTATACCTCTACTGTCTATCACACAATATGCATTAAACTGTTCCATGACCTTACATTATTAACCTCCTCATCGTATTTTGTTAATGAGGATTTTAAAAGTATAGATTCATATAAAAGAACACCTGTCTGCCATTCAGAATACGAAACAAATAACTCATTCTTTCCCCTTAAGAAAGCACAAAAAGCAATCACTATAGATAAATGATAGAAGCACAATGATGTATATTGGAGAATGAGAGAGTACATTCTTCAACCAAGATGTGAACATATGAACTTCTTATAGGAATTGTCTGATCATGCTCATGAGTCAGTAAGTATTTGATGCCCAAGACAATGACTAAGATATACTAGAAATCTTAATATAACCTTATTAGCTGCAGTTATACAATGAGACAAGAATTGTACAGAACAAATTTAGGAGGCTCATGGAAAATTGCTATGCAAATGAGGCATAGAGAAAGAAACTTTGTAGGTCAGATACTTAGGTTTGACCTATAATATAAGACATTATAATAAAATGAGACAAATAGGTGGAGACCGACATATGGGAAGAGTATGCTCTAAATACATGGCAGATTAAATAGCCTAGTAAGAAGTGAGGTTAAACTATTGGGTTGGAGCCACGAGTCATGCATGCCAGTTATTCACCTATCACTTCATTCAGTATATTTTTATAAAAATTCACTCTTCATTTGTTGATGTTTAAGGCTTTGGAGATACAATCATGAAAAAGACAGAGGAGGCCTCTATTCTCAGTGTTTATGTTTTAGCACGATGAAGGAAACAAAGCACACACAAGGAACATCCTAGAGATAGTTAAGCTACAATGAAAAAAAGGTGTTATGCTGGAAAGAGATTTGAAACTGTACTCTTCAGCGGTGGCATTCAGCTAGGGTCTGAGAGATAACATACAAAATTTGATAGTTGATATTATGATCAGCAAGGGCAACTGTGTGGAAAATAGAGAGAAAGAAATTGAAAATATACAAAGACAATACAGTGGAAACAGGACAGATATACCAATGAATAAACCAAGACAGATCAGGAAAAGTAAAGCTGAGATATTGTCCTTGATGGGAAAAGGACATGATCTGGTTGTTTCTCATCCTGTGATCCTCAGAGGAGAAAAACATGAAGAGCCTTGTGCCTCAGAAAGAAGGCTCAACTGTTAGGTAGAGCTTGGCAAGAGAGGTATGAGGTCTGCAAAGGGGGATATTGACTCTTTCTAGGTGATAGAGGGGGGGGGGGGGGGTTCTGTGGGGGTAGGTAAGGAAGATCTAAGATTGCCTTTAAGGAATTTGAAGCTACATTAAAAATAACTTGAACTTAAAGTTCACGTTTTAATTCCAACTGCAGTACCTACACAATGCCATGAATTTCTAATTATAATTATTCTATAATGAATTATGAAGACCATCACTTTTTTTTTTTCAAACATTGCTCTCTTCTAATCTCTTGCCTCTCTTCTACAGGAATTCTCAGAAATTCCACAGAAGAATTTTCTCTGTACGGGGAGATCTAGTGGACAATACAGGCTGGGTATCCATTTCTGCTCTGTCATTTAATGCTTGAATGACTTGGTCAAGTCATCTCAGCTTGGGTTTTGATTGCATCAGCTTAAAAATGGGCCAAAGAACAGTCCTAACATCTGCACAGGGCTGTGATGAGACTCAAAAATGATGATGGAATTTTTCCTGTCATATTGTAAAACATTACACAAATAGCAATAACTTATGGAGCTTCATTGAGTCCCTGATGACCATAAAGGAAAATCACTAAAACTTTGAATGCTCATTTCAGGTTTAATGCCTAAGACTGAAGAGAAAGGATGCTACATTGTCCTACATAACAATGCAAGCACCTCCATTACACATTACATATTTACCAAATCACTGCTTTAAAATATTTATTAAGCACCTGAGGTATATTAGGAAATGTGGCAGCCATCTAGAATAAAAGAGCTATTCATCACAGAAAAACCAATGGTCCTTCTCCTCAGCGTTATGTTTCTAAGTAACACACAACCTTCAGATTTTTCCTTTTTTGGACAAATTGTACATTTTTTTTCTTTTCATGACAAACCATCTTCAGTCAAGAGCTCCTTGGGTAGTTAGCAGTGTCTTGTGATGATCCTTCAAACTCTCCTCTTATTTTACTCTTGATTAAAAAGAAAGCAAGCTCAGGATCTGAGCCCTTGACTGATTTACACTTCAATTTAATTTCTCCCTTTCTCTTTCCTCTCTCCTTTCACTGGAAGAAACCTTCCATGTAATTAGGCTCGAAAGCTCTCATCAAACAGTTTGATTTAACTGCAGCATACTGAATTTCTCTCCTAGGCTGATGGGGCAGAGAGAAAAATGGCCACCCTTGGAAGGAGGGGTGAGCCTAGGATGAAGTGGGAGCGTCACTGGGGTGACATTAAGGGAATCAGTATGAGGGATAGAGTGCCTTGGCTCCCATGCTGGCTCTACTCCTTTAGTGCTGATTGGTTAGTCAAGTTATCCTGTAGACCACTCTAGCCTCCCAATCCAGGTGAGCTCAAGAACTAAGATTGTGATACAACAGGCAGACTGAGGGTAGAATCCATGTTTGCCTTGCCTTGCCTCTGATTTGCAAATTGTGATTGGTCTGTTAGCTTCTTCCCA
This sequence comes from Hylomyscus alleni, assembly GCA_019843855.1. Classification (NCBI taxonomy): domain Eukaryota; kingdom Metazoa; phylum Chordata; class Mammalia; order Rodentia; family Muridae; genus Hylomyscus; species Hylomyscus alleni. The sequence continues at coordinate 7,736 of JADRCC010547390.1, forward strand.
TGAAAAAGTAATTTGATGGGTGAAGGTATCTACAGACCTCTTTCAGGCTTAATATTTGATGATTACACAATTGCAAAGCAGTTATAGAGTACAATGAAGTCCTGCATCATAGCATCCCTGGAGTAGGGTCACACCCACATCAGGACCTGGGGACTTTGGAGATCTGATTGTGAATCGTTTTCAGGGTAGCCATTATTAAGTTACCTTGGGCAAGAAAAGGAAGCCTTTGCTATCTCAAGATTGTCTGAAAGAGTATACTCTGTGATAATAATTCTAAGGGATAGTTAACTGCAGAAAGAGAATCCGATGGAGATCCCTTTACAGACAGAGATATGGAAAGAAAAACAAAAACAAAACAAAATACTTGTTATTCCAAGGAGACAAGTTGACTGTAGAGGGACAGGATTTAAGCTTTACATCCTTAGTTCACGTAAAAGCTGTCCTCTTCTGAGACTATTGACCCACTGGCACAACCCTGTGATTCTGATCAATGAAATCTGAGCAGAAAGAAGTAGACACGGAAGCAGTTCCACATCTGTAATTCACAGCAGGCTCATAGCCCTTGTCTGGTCTGTACGTTCCAGGGCCTCAAGCTAATTAGCATGCTGTCAAGGCATTAATGCTACATTAATTTTTTTCCAGCTCACACATTCATCCACATGTGCATACACACACACACACTGGCTCAAATTGGAAAAAAAAATACTGCCATTCTTGAAGTATTTATTTCATTAATTTTACTCTCATAATTAATGAGCTACTGCCACATATACAATAGATACAATGAGTCAAAAATAGAAGTAGATACAAGGTAGACTAATAAAGTGAAAATGTAGTTTAGAGATCATCTGAATTTTGCTTATAAGCTCTGGTACAAAGATGAAGAGCTAATTCATAAAGACGGCTGGCAAGCCACTTAGATATCATTAACTCAAATTCTATCATCTTATAGAGAAAATAATGAAATCCAGAACAAACTGTCAGTTTCTTAAAATTGCAAGTTGAAGAGTGAGCCACTGGCAACTATGGAAACCATATTTCTTGATAACTGAATTCTTTAGAGTGGATTTTAAAAAATGGGTGACACGGTCACTAAGAGCTATCCTATCATTTGATGCCCCTTGCCTGGCACTTGGATCCTTGATTGAACACATATCTGTTACTTGCCAGAGAACTCTGGAAATAGATGGGATTGCAAAAGCTCTTTAGAAAAGACTTGACCCCAAAGTAATAGATTTGTGGATATAGGGAAATGGAATCAGATGTTCTCAGTAGCAGGGACAAGGTAGACATTTTTGTAAATACCAGACCTAAAAGTTTGCTAGGCAGGAGAGGCCAAGAATTTAATAAGTGGAAGGAATTCTGGAAATTAGTAACTGAAAGAGTTTCTTTGTAAATTCACCATAACAATGTTTCCTACTTTGAGGTAAAAACAAAGCTAAAGTATCTAGTTAAATTTTTGACACAAGGTGAGTGTGTGGTGTTTGTTACTACATATAAAAGCATGCACAGGTCTCACAATATATTGTTGCCCTAGGAAGATCAGAAGAGGCCCTCTAAAAAGGGTTGAAGATTTTAAGAAAGGCACTTTGAGAACCTATGACTCCCAGTAAAAATACGGAAAAATTTAAATATTCAAACACGTGTGTGGATTCAAATTTTTTGGATACTCAACCTGGTTCTACCATATATGAATGGCCTTGGGCAATTATCAAAATTGTCCCTGCCAAGGGCAGCACCTTAAAAATAGGAAAAGAACTGTCCCTCCCTCATAGGAGAATCAAATGACCTAAAAACTTTAGGGAACTATAAGGTACACTAAGTACATTAAAAGGCATTACAGTATTCCAATAATTAGTTATTACTAAAACAGGTTCCTTATCATTTGTATAAAAGCAAAGTCCTCTCTTAGATTTACTTAAGTGTAAATTAATGTAAGGACATACTCAGAGATGTCTTTGTGATAATGTGGAATTACTACACACACATACACACACACACACACATACACAGAGAGAGAGAGACAGATACAGAGAGAGACAAAGAGAAAGAGAGGCAGACAGAGAGATTGAGAGGGAGAAGGGGAGGGAGGGAAAGAGAGAGAGAGAGAGAGAGAGAGACAGAGACAGAGACAGAGACAGAGACAGAGACAGAGACAGAGAGACAGAAAGAGAGAGAAAATAAGGCTATACCTACCAAAGATGTAAAAACATTCCTTTAACAAAATTCCTTAAGATACAAAATTATCTCAGTTGTTAAGCTTTAATCCTTTAGCCCTCTTTGCTAACTTACTTTCTCTCTCTCTCTCTCTCTCTCTCTCTTTTCCTTTACTAACCAGAGAGCTACTGAAACCCCCCCAAATCTAAGTATTCTACTTTGTCTGTGAATCTAATCATTTTTTCAGAGCTTTGAGTCCTATCAAAGCCAGGATTTCAAAGCAGTGGGAAAAATTCTATTAGTTATCAATGATAAAGAAGCCCCAGAGCCAGTGCTGCCTGTCACCATTGCTCACAGGACTCTGGGATTCCAGACTAGATAGTAAGTGAACTTTAGAGGCATGCTTAAAATTTCTAACCAGAGTGATGTGCTTTCATCTGTCGCCACTGAGGCAGGGTCCAGTCTACAGGAGCTAGTTAATTTCCCTTTGCTAGCCTACTCAAGTGACATGTCCCCTGGGATGCCAGCTCTATTCTTGCACTACTCCAGGTCCCCATATGCTCTTCATCACAAGTGTTCTCTGGGCTCTGATTTCAGATTCTGCTAAAATGCTCTTTGCACACTGAGGTTTGGGGTGATGAATTCTTTCTTTCTCTGTAAACCTCTACAGATAACCAGATCCTCCCAACTGAATCCCTCTTTTCTTTCTGTGACAGCACCAAATGACAAGAGTGAAAGGCAAATAGATGTTAAGTAAAACAGCA
>JADRCC010547399.1:0-17488 GCA_019843855.1 Hylomyscus alleni
CCAAATCCTTCACACACCAGGTACAAATACCTCAAGGTTTTCACCAGTGGAAGCTGATTCATAACAATAAAAAGGGTAAAATGAGGGTTATCTACCAGGAAAGAATGAAAGAGTCCCTACTGAAAAAGGTCTAGGGTAGAGCAGAGAAGAAAAGAGACAGCCAGAGAAAATTCTGTAAAAGATATTTCTGAGAAAGGTCACTCTGATTGATGTAGGTTTTTTCTGTTATGAATTCCTTTTTATGTGCTTAGCTGTTAAATGTTAAACCTTCCATTGTCAAGAGGTCTTGGATTTCACCATAGAATCAGGCCCTAACCCTGTACACGATGGTCACTCCCTACATATGTATTTCATTTTGTGTCATATGCTCTTTGCGCATGCTTTCTATTTTTCTTATTCATGCCCTGATATGAGGGCACATATCTGTCTGGAATGTCATTGTGTGAGTGGATATTGATACCCTTCTGTGTAAGTGCCTCAGGGACATTCTTTTCTGATGGATGTTCCAGATGTCAGAGTTTACACCTGTTCCTAAGTTCAAAATGTATACATTAACCAGCAAAAATAGAGTTTTATAAGACTAATATGATTTTTAAACTAAGAAGCTTATGTAAATAGATACATCAAGCTGTAGAAATATAAATCATCTTATGTTGGTGTGTTGCATGCATTATTTCTAGAAGAATACAAATACAATATTTCAAGGGCAACTCTGAATTAAATATTATATGTTTCAGTGAATAAATACAGTAACTTAAATAAATGGTGTTCTGGTTTTCACATATTTAAGGTCCTTCTCCTTGACTGGTCATTAAATAGTTTATAGTTTAGTGAAAGAAAAAATATAAATTTTAAAAAAAATCTCAACCCTTGAACATAAGTAGAATTTAATGAATTTTTGAGTTGTTTATATTTAAAGCATCCAGTATAAATTTAGAGAAAGCTTAAGCATTAGTAGAGAGATACCTAGATTATATTCTCCTTTTTAACATTTAATACTGGGAGCTATCCAAACATCCATTCAGGTATGATTTCTCAATGTATCCAGTATGATAAAGTATTAATTTTTAAATATTTATTTATTTAATGTTGTGTATCTGTTTCTGTGTGGGAATTTACACCTGAGTGATGGTATCTGAGACATCAGAGACATCTGATCCCCTTGGAGCTGGAGTTAAAAGTAGTTGTGAGCTGTCTGTGATGGTTGTTGAAAATCGAATTCTGGTCCTCTACAAGCGCAATAGAGGCATACAACTGCTCAGCCATTCCTTTAGCCCCTATATAAAATTCAAAATTACTTTAATATTATTTACCCCTAACTACCTTAAACCTCCCTTAATGAAAGCCAGACTATAAACAGAACAATTTATTAAATACAAATTGAAGACTACAGGATTTGGGGAGATGGTTTATAAGTTAGAAGTACTTGCTATTCTTATAGAACACTGGGGTTCAGTTCCCAGGCCCCATATATTGGCCTACAATTTGCAACTCCTATTCCAAGGGATCTGACATCCTGTTCTGAACTCTGAGAGCACAGGTATGTGTGTGGTGTGCAAACATACACAGAGAAAAGAAGCTCATATAAGTAACTAAACTACATCAAAATGATAACAAATTAAAAGTTAATCCGTGTATTATTCTGAGTAAGATTTCCTGATTTCTTCTAACTTCTAATAAAAATTCAAAACAGACAGTAGTAAATAGTTGGCACAGCATAAATCTAAGAAATTACTCCTACTGAGATATAAAGTATTTAGAAGAAATTTAGCATTATGCTAGAAGCCTCAGGGGTAGAGGAGCAAAGGGCTTTGAGGGAAAATCAAGAAAACGAGTCAGAAAAGTGTTCTGATTTTACAAGTAATTCAGTCAATAATTTTTGGTGCTAGACTACCATCATTCTCTCTCTTGTACGACTACCATATAGAGGGAGCAGAACTGAACAGTGTTTGCAAAGAATTGAGGCTGGTGGAAAGCATGAGTTTAGTAAATGAACACAAAATTTCATATTATTCTCTAAGATTTAATTAAGGGATGTGACATATAATTCAATTAATTAAAGAAGATTGCATTTTCAGAAAACATATTTGGGGGAAGAAGTTATTTTGCCAAAAAAGATATCTCATCCCATTTTTAAATTAATGCTAAGCTATATTTAAAACTTTTAAATGAATTTTTACTAGTAGTTTTTAAATTTTTGTTAAGGATTTTATTTAAAATATTTTTTCTGTTATTTATTGTGAAAGTTGACAACATTCAACTCTTTCAGTTAATAGCTGTAATTTCAATTTTTAATCGATTGAAATGACCTCATCTACATTTAAAAAAGTTTTTGATAGTGATTGCATGAAAATTTCTTCAAATAGGAAATTGAATATTTAATCCATAATCAAATCAATTACTATCATAATTGGATCTGAATTATAAATAATAGCAACAGGAATATTGTTTTAAATGCTGGGATTTAATTTGTTGATTTACCTTACTGTGTACTCATCTTTCAAGTTCAGTAAGTGGTGAACAATCAGCTGTAAGGAATTTCACCCTTTGAAAAATTTAATGGCTATGCTTATATGGGTTTGCAATCACATATATAAATATACATACACACTTATGCATGTATGCATATATTTCTGTTTCTTTTTTCCATTTGTGAAAACAACAATTATATTAACTACTGTGCTCTTTTTGTAAATTTTATTTAATCTTTTCTTTTACACTCCAGATTTTTCCCTCTTCCAGTCCACCCACTGACTGATCCGTGTCTCATACATCCTTCCCCACTCCACCACGTTTTTCCACGAGGATGTCCCCACCTCCCCTACTCCCCACCCCACCAGACTGCCCCATTCTCTGGGGCCCCCAGACTCTTGAGGGTTAGGTGCATCTTCTCTGACTGAACCCAGGCCCAGAGGTCTTCTTCTGAATGTGTTGGGGACCTCATATCAGCTGATGTATGGTGCCTAGTTGATCGTCCAGTGTTTGAGAGATCTCAGGGGTCCAGGTTAATTGAGACTGCTTGGTCTTCCTACAGAGTTGCCCTCTTCTTCAGCTTCTTTGAGCTTTTGCCTAATTCAACCACAGGGGTCACCGGCTTATGTCCACTGGTTGGGTGCCCTGAGGGTCAGCTGAGAGAATGTAAACAGGCAAACTCAGGAGGTAGGAGATGGGGGGACTCTCCAGAATGTACCAGAGACCTGGGAGGTGAGAGACTCTCAGGACTCAAAGTGAGGGACCTTAGATGAAATGTACAACAGTGGGGATAGGGAACTTGTAGATTCCACCTCCAGCAGGAAGACAGGGCATCAAATGAGGGATGGGATTGCCATCCCACAGTCAAAACTCTGACCCATAATTGTTCCTGTCTTGAAAAAACTGCAAGGACAAAAATGGAGAAAACCCTGAGGAAAAGAACGGATCCAGTGACAGGCCCAAAGTGGGATCGAGCTCAAGGGGAGGCCCCAAAGCCTGACACTATTGCTGAGGCTATGGAGTGCTTACAAAAAGAGGACTATCATGACTGCCCCAGAAAGACCCCACAAGCAGCTGAAAGAGTCAGATGCAGATATTAACTACTCTTTTCTAACTTTCTGGATTATACATATCTAGGACCCATATTTGTACAGTCTTGTTAGATGCTTTTCCCAGCAATTAAAATTTTTATTAGAAGTCATTTTCTTCACTCATGCCTTTGTTTTTTTAACTATTGTAAAGGTCCTAATTAGTTCATATATGAGTGATTATGAATGAGAATGCATATAGAAATAGATTTGTAAAACTGTAAGATGAAGTATTTTAAGTTCTTGAGCCATTTGATACTATTATCTGTTGCTTTGCAATCTAAATGTAAAGCATGTTCTTATCAAAATCTGAATAATATAATAAAAACCCATTCTGATGTTAATATACTCTAATTCCTCTGTAATAATGATGTTTGGTACCATTGAGTAATGACTGTAGAAGCATCTAAATGTAGACATATTTTCATTGGTAGAAGCAGTCAGAAATTATGGATCTGACAGTGACAGAAACTGTGTAACCAAATCAACAACAAAAGAATACAAATCTTCAAATTTATGAGGTTACACAGGCAATTGAGAACATTTGGGGTAAGTAAGAATATGGAAGATAAGACATTTGTTTGTGAGTGTTGCCAGGATAGGTTTCCACAAAGACAACATCTTAAAACACCAACTTACAGCTCTATATGGTAGAAATCTGGGTGGGTTCAGCTATTCTCTGACTTCAGGGTCTCACGAGGCACAAACCACAGCTATATTTGTTAAGTAGCTTTTTAATTTGGGAATAGGCTTTCTTTCTAGCTCCTATAGGTTGTTGGCAGAATCCAATTCCTTGCAGTTGTAAGACTGTGTTCTCAGTTTCTTTGCTGTGTCTAGAGGCCACTTTTAGTCTGAGGTCAGACCACACATCATTCATCTCACAAAATCCTTTCAATCTTTAAATCAAGAACCAATGATCAAGTTCTTTGCATATTTTGACTCCTGTGCCACCTTTGGAGAAAGTTGCTTGCTTTTTAAAAACTTGTGTGATTAGTGAAAGCCTTTTAGAATAACCTACCAGTGTTAAGATGAATGGTTCCATTTAGCATAACTAAAGAATAAAATGTATCTATATTCAAAAGTTCCAAGAAAAAGATTCAACATAATTGGAACTATTTCAAAGAAGAATATGAGGTTGATACAATTAGCTCTAAGTACATGTCCCATATCATAGGAAAAACTAAAAATGCACTTTTCTATAAGACAATGTTTACATTTTAAAGGTATATTTTTGAAATGCTTGTAACCTAGGTATAGTTACACAAGTTTTGAGTTAAGAAAAACACTAAATAAATATGAAGAAAATCTATGTTGCTGTATTTTTATATGTATGAATGTAAAATAATTAAAGACAAATAGAATTACGCTCTCTACCCACAAATATAGATTTTTCTATCAGCATCACACTATTGTATCACTTAAATTAACATTATGTCCTTTATACCTTTTAATCAGATTTTACTTTGGGTTAAGAAAAGGACCCACTGGCGTTGATAAATTACCAGTATTTTTACCTAGGATACATGACTTTCAAAGAACTCAGGCTATTCACTTCTCCCTTCAGACTCATGGCTTATCTACCTGTAATCCAAACTTTCTGAATCTGTGATAATTAAAACATTTAATTTACCTGTATTGAGTTGATCTATTTTGAAAACATGTTTCTCAAGATATAATATTAACTCATGTAGGAAACTTGGAGAACACCTCACAACAAAATTGCCAATTACTGGCACAGATAACAATATATACAATGAGAAATACAAATTGTGGTCTTTATTGATTATGCTTTTGAATATTATTTTCTCTTTCATCGCATCAAATCAAAGAGTCTGATAAGCACTTACCTGGTATACTAATAGGGACTTAAGTGTCCCCAGTCTCCACCACAATAATTTACTATTTGTAGGGAGAATAAGTTGCCTTATTTTGAATCGTCTTTGTCCAGAATTGTTCAAAAATCTAAATTCATATCTAAAGTAAAATATAAAATATATGTGGTTCACATGCTATTAAACCAATTTCCATATTGGTCTTACTTTCTTTGGCCTTACCTCCCCCTAATCTCCGAGATTCTTTCTACTCATAGTTGCCATATTGCATCCATACATGTTCTCCCTATATTTCTGAGCAGTTCTATATTTGTTCCACATACATTACAGGCAAATTGTGTGACCTCTAGCTCAGACTGTCGTCCCTCTCCCATATCCTATTACTTTGTCCTAGCTTGATACTATCTGGGCATACAATGTATTTTCATTTTCTCTATACAACTAATGGCTCATGTAAACACAGGTTCTATGTGGACTGTATTTCCTGTAATGTTCTCTACAAAATACTTAATAAATGATGAGTAAAATGTTTTGAAATGGGGAATGGGGAGATGGCTCAGTGGTTAAGAGCATTGGCTGCTCTTTGGAGGTCCTGGGTTTAATTCCCAGCAACCACATGGTGGCTCACAACCATCTGTATCCTGTGCCCTCTTCTGGTGTGTCTAATGACAGCTACATTGTACTCAAATAAATAAAATAAAACTTTTCTTAAAAAAATGTTTTGAAATTGATTCATTGCATGAATGCATTAAACTGTTACTGTTCATTGAAGATTGTCAGGTTGCTTCAGATAAGACCCAAAAGGTGCAAGAGAGCTTTGCCACATGCAGCTAACTAAGGCAAATCACTTGAAAGGGAGACATGTGTTCTGTGCTATAGGATATGAAAATCCATGTTAGTATAACAGAAAAATATTATGTTATTAAAAACCAAAATAAAACAGCAAGCCTTCTCTTTCACGAAGGAGCTGCTCTGTGAGAAATGTCTCCCTGTGCAGCTTTGTTCAGCTGGCCAAGGTTGTGGTGTGATGAAAAATTTAGAAAAAAATGGAGCAGATGGATGTGTCTGAGAAAAAGTTACAAGTATTTTTTTATGAAAAGATCAATCAAGATAATTAGTATGCTCCGTGGGGTTAATTATTGTGTCTAGTAAAGTGAAGATACATCTTTCGTGGGAAATACCGAGCAGCTTGAGCAGAAGGAAGAAGTACATAAGTAAACAGAGAAAATGCTAGAACACAGGGCTGTGATGTTAATCATTTCCCCTTTATTTAGTCCTAAAGAATACCACAAAATAACTTCATCTGTGACTCGAAAGCTCAGTTAAGTCTCACATTCAAACTCTTTATTCAAGGGAATCTTGGGGGCAAATCAAAGCAGCTTTGTTTCCTGTGATAAAGGTGGACACACAATGAAAAGCAGCAGGGACAAGCTGTCAGGTGACCTACCTGTGTATTCCATTCAACAGCTTAGAGGGGAGAGGGAGTAAGTAGCAACCACAGGGCTTTAAACACGGCCATTCACAGGCATGGAGACTGCATGTAGCTGTAAGTACTTGAGGCTCAGGATTTCATGAGCAATAATAAGGGAAAATGGGAAAGCAATTTCATCACAATCCAGGTACATAAAGCCATGTTGATTGGTACCAAGTTTATATTTGAACAAATACAATCTCAAAACTTTGTGGTACATGGAACTTCACTGGTATTTGGGTATCAGATCCAGATATTTCTTTAGAAGCACAATAATTGAATGTTCCCCTAGTAAGTTGGATCAGAACAAATTCCTCAGTCTTCTGACACCTTGTCCCCAAAATGTCTTGGTATTGCTTACTGCTCTTCTGATTTCCTTTGAGTTATTCTAGTTCTAAGCATGGCTACCTTTGTCTGACATCATACTTATATAAAGAGAATATTAAATCCATAAAGCAAATTACTCACTGAAAGAAAACTTTCAATAGAGGACAAGACTGGCTTCTGCAGCCAGTTGGTGACAGGATGTGGCCAGATCTGTCATTTAGTCTCAACCCACTGCTGTTGTCACTAGCAGTCATGAGCCAAAACAGAGATGACCACTGAAATGTTGGGAGCTTTGAGCATAACTGAAGATAAATGCTGCATTATCTGCAGCGTAATTAGTCTGCACAGGGAAACATTATACTTGTGTTCTTGATGTTTCCACATGCTTACCATCAACAAGAAACTAAGAGAGCTAAACCAGCCTGTGCCATTTGATGTTTTGTGAGCCACTCTCAAAGCAATGGCTCTGGAAGAGGTCCAAATGGGAATCCAATTCAATGGGACTGTGTATTCCAAGGAGTTTGTGATGCGACCAGAGTGTCACAAATGTGACCTGAGGGCACAATGTTCTGAGAAGAGAAGGCAACACAGTTCACATAAAAGAGGAGTTGGTTTTAGCTAGTGGGGGCAGATTATAGCATGGATAGCCTGATAAATAAGAAAACAAAAATATTATAGCTCAATAAAATAGGACACTATTTACTCTCTAAGCTTGATGGTTCATTGTGTTTTAATTTCAGCTAAAATTGTTTTGTTCTCATTACGTTCAGTTTTTACTACTGCTAAAACCACAGCTTGTTACTTTATTCTTTTCTTCTTTGTAGGGCTCCTCTGCCCTTTCCATTTATTATAAATTGAAGCAAAATATTTATTAACAGATAATAAATACACCAATAGGACCAATCTGTGCAGAATTCCTTTATTTTCAACATGGCCATTTTCTCAATAACATCAGAATATACCATTTTTCTAACTCAACCCTTTTCATATATAGTACCATAATCTGAGGCAAAAAAATCCACATACTTTTACTTTAAACAATTTTTCCAACAAGATTTGATTCTAAGGGGAAACTATTTTAATCATGCATTTTAGAAAATTTTAATTATTGATTAAATTTGGTTTGAGAGTTTTGTATGTTGATTGATATTATCATCTTCTCCCACTCTCTTATTTCCTAGGTCCTCTGTGAATCTCTTTCCTATGAATCCACTTCCCACATTCTTGTCTTTGGTTTTGTTTTCTGGCCCACTGAGCTTAACCAAGACCATCTGTGTGACTGTGGGCTTGAAACTATTGGACCCTGATGGGCTTACCAGTGGCATACAACTGAAGAGTCCTCTCTCTCCCAGAGTCTATCTGTAGTGAATAGTTCATGTGGGAGAGGTTGGACCTCAAGAGTCCCTCCCCTATCCATGACTGACTGCTAACAGACCCAGTCTTGTGCAGCCCCACAGCAGCTGTGAGATTCTGAGCAAGACAATAGTGTCATGGTCAAAGTGGCCTGTCTCTCTGTCTACCAGCTCTTGCATTCTTCCCACTTCCGCGATGATGTTCTTTGAGCCCGGGTGAGTATGGTTTTAATGTTTTATTCAGCTATCACTTATTCCTTGAAAATCTTACCTTCTGCACGCCTTAGTTAAACATGAGAAAATCCATTAAGAAATGGGTTTGTGCATGTGTATTCTTTCTGCCTTCTCTCCACAATGCTATCTATCATTAAACATGGTTTAACAATCCAGATCTGATATTAAACATGGAAATTAGAAATTGGGTTAACTTGCTTCCTTCTAAATATATATGTAGGACTCCTTGTAAAACTGAAATCTGTGTTTTCCTTTTCTATCAGACCATCAATACTGAACTGATTTGATTTGCCGGAACACAAGTTCTCTAGCCTTCAACCTTCCAATCACTCTTCCTAAAACACAGAGCTATTCCACAGATTTTGAGTAACACTCACGTTTCAATAAGTCTATAAAAATCTATAGGAAAATAAAAAGTTGCTCTGTTTAAACACCATCCTCATCTCCTTCTTTATGGGTCCTGCAGCTTACCGAAGATGGAGAACAAATATCTTCTTTTTAACAAAATAACAAACACTGGAGGGCAAATTTGGCTTGAGGCCCCTCTAAGAGGCTTGTGCAAGGGCCTCTGGCATTCGATTCACAAGGTTCACTGTAAATCTCATCCTCTTCACCTTCCTCTTCACACTTTCTCTTTGTCTTCTTGCTTTTCACATGAACTAAAGCATAATCCAAAAGATCTAGAGGGTAAGGAGAAAAGGTAGTTATTTGGGACCATTGATTTTTTTTTTTTTTTACTAGCATTGACTATTTATTGCTTTCTGCCACTGCTGACATTAAACACTATAAATTTGATGAAATATATTGTACTTGTCTACCCACAGAAGGGGTGATCTTGAATACTGCATTCTTCCTGGAATTGGGTACTGCAGAAATATTAAAAGAGACTGGCAAGTTCCAGCACTAGCCCTGCTACTCTCTGCCCTGGTGTGGTCTTGCCACCTCTGCCTCTAGACTAGCTTCAGCAGCAACCACACAGTCTTCCCAGCTCTAGTTTGTCTCTGGAGCCGCTAGTTCCTTCTCAGTCATGAACCCCCTGTAAATGGCGGTTCCACATTCTACTAACCCAGTAAAACAAAACTCTAGAAGCTTATAATCAGTCAGATTTTATATCAAATTCTCAATTCACAAGATGCCGACAAATAACTTCAGGGCCAATTGAATAATGGTACAAGCTGCCCACCTAGATTAGATACATTACTCCATTCTTCTATCTCTATATGATAACATATCTACCTATGCTATCTAAAGCCGCATTGTTTCTGAATCATCCTGTTTGTCACCTTCCTGTTTTTTCCTCTCTCCTGAGTCTCACTCTGTCCCTGCAACACTTAGCTCCGCCTCCCTTTTCCCTGTCCAATCACAGGCCTCCTGCTGCACAAATAATTAAATAGATTGGACAGGGAAAATCCGGCCACAATGGGAGTACTGTCAGTATGACTCTAACGTCCACTTGGCTCAAATGTGTAAAATGTTCTTTGTTCCTTAAATTTCTACAGTTCAACGCCTTTTTACGTTGGGGTTTATTCAGCCCATCAATGCAAGGCGTCCTAGCTGTCTTTCAGCTAGTGAATACAATATGGAGCCAAGAGGCCATTTTTTTTTTTTTCCACTGAAACTTCTGACATTGGGAGGCCAGGCTCTCGTAAAACTCCACATACTGATGTCATCTAGGAATTCCTGAAGTCAGGGAGTAAGAATCCAATTTATCCTTAATTATATCGATTTCTCTAAATCTGGGATTAGGGTGAATTTGAGGCATTAAATTTACCTGGAGATCATCTACAGGGAGGTTACAAAAAGAACTATAGCAGTATTCACGTCTTACTATTCTGAAATATTTGAGGGAATCTTCTCTCTTCACCTGTAGACCCTCAGCCTCCATCTGCACAGGATTCAGTGGGACATTGTTTGGGGTCTCTATTTGCCTTCTTTTAACCAGTTTCTTCATGGTGTATGTGTTATCTATCTAAAATATGCAATCATTTACACCCATGGTGTAAGCTCTGATCTCTAGATGAGATTGTAAAATAGCTAAAGTGTAAATGATGCCATTATTTCCACAATGAAATCATGGGATGAGAGCCATACCCAGCTCTGGGACTACATGGCTTGGGTAGAGCATTTACTTCTCTCTTCTAACCATCCCTAGGTCAGACCTGGAAGTTTCTAGCCTCCATACAATCTAATCTTCCATTCGTTTTTTCCTCTGGTTTTTTCAAGACAGGGTTTCTCTGTGTACCTCCGGCTGTCCTGGAACTCACTCTATAGACCAGGCTGGCCTCAAACTCAGAAATCTGTCTGCCTCTACCTCACAAGTGCTGGGATTAAAGGCGTGTGCCACCACTGCCAGGCTAATCTTCCATTCTGGATGATATATGTATATGTATAGGCATAGGTATAGGTATATGATATATATGTACAGACATAGGCATATATATACATTATGTGTGTGTGTGTGTGTGTGTGTGTGTGTGTGTGTGTATGTGTGTGTGTGTGTATATAATGTCTTTCAGCAGCTGTTGCTCATACCTCGCTGGCATTTAAAAAACTTAAAGTTAATAAAGAATTGTTCAGTCTATTTCTGAGAGTTTCCCATATACAAAGAATTATCTCATAGCAAGTTTCCCATTGGTATGAGATTGCCTTGCATATCTCTTGTTGATCTGCATTCATTAGTCTAATGCCTACCTTTACCATACCTTCTAAAAATCCAAGAAGGCTGAGGTCTTTTAGAGAAGTATTCAGGACTATCTTGTCTACAATCTCTTTTCAAATGACCTCATCTCTCACAGTGAAAACAATCAGCGATTTTCGTTGAGAGCCAGCTTCCTGTATAGATTCTACTAAATCTTTCCAGTCTTGGGTACTAATCCTGTTTTTGTCAGTCCAGGTATTTAACATATGTCTCACAGAGGGTGAGTTCATTCCGTAAGTTACTGTTGATTCTTTAAAATGTTTAAGACCTTTTATTTTAACAGGATTCCAGAGAGGTGGTCATTTTGGGAATTTTCACCATTTTGTGACATTTGTTCCTAGACAACTTGTCCACCTAGTAAGGGTGGTCAATTTCATTAAAGGTGGTGCTGTACGTTCAATGGATTGTCTACCTTGATCTTCAGGTACCATACTTGCTCTTACTAGATGCCATAATTAGGTTCATAATTAGTCACTTCTTGTTCTCTTAATTCCATCATCTCTCAAGCCTTTGTATTATCATAGCTAATTTATCTTGTTGTACAAATATTTTTTCAACCTTTCTTGACCAGTTGTTAGGTGAAGCTCTATTTGCTGATGGCCCTCTGCTTTCTCCAATGTTGTTGGGCTTTCTTCTTCTCCAATCACATTGAACACCAGATGTAAGTGATGCTATTATTTCCACAGATGAAGTGATGATAAGAACAGTACCCCATCTGTGTGACTACATGGCTCGGGCTGAGCCCAGAGTATCTTCTCTGTTCTAACTATCCCTAAGATATAGGTCTGAAAGCTTCTAGCCTCTGTACAATCTAATCTTCCATTCTTATGCTAAAACATCTGTAAACTATTTGGGCTGATCAGATTTAGTAGTTTTGTCTGTACTGGAATCCCATTATTTCTCTTTTTAAATTGAAAATAGATTCTTTTCTCATTTAATACATTCAAACCACTGTTTCCCCTCCCCCCACTCTCTCAGTTCCCCTCCACTCCCTTGTCCCCTTGTCCCACTACTCCTCCATTTCCTCTTCAGAAAGGAGTAGGCCTTTAAGAGAACATCTGAACATGGCAAAAAAAAAAAAAAAGATGAAATAAGACAAGGCACAAGCCCACATATCAAGGCTGGACAAGACAACCCAATAGGAGGAAAAGAAGTTGGAGGAGAACAGGTCAAACAGTGAGAGACACACCACTGTTTAGGAGTCCTCCAAAAACACCACGCTGACAGCCATAACATATACACAGATGACCTGGTGCAGACACTTTGAGGGACCAGGCTTGCCACTTATATCTCTGAGAGCCTGTATGAGCCCTGCTTGGTTGATTCAGTGAGTCAGTTCTTAATGTCACTGTGCTATTTTCCTTGCTAGATTCAAAATTACAAAGTAACAACTTAAACCAAATTAAATTTCAGGTGTGTAGCCCATAAATAGAAAAGTTCAAAGCTCTCTGTATAATTTTATTTTTATTCTAGTTCAATCTACCCAATGCATTCTATTATCTAAATTTTTCACCAATAATATATTTACATATCACTTATACCATGAATAATTCCTTTTTATTCTACATAAACTCTAACCAGTTTTTAATAATTTTTTCTAAAAGTGAACACAGAATTTGAGTATTCTTCAACATTCCCAGACTATTTTGTTTTCTGTGTGTGACATAACTTATTATTTATATACTTGGCCAGAATTTGACATTTGTGTTTAGAGTGGAATGCTAGTGTAGAAATTTGAAAAGTGAGGACAGGAGTATTATTAGTAGGACTCAGAATTGTTTGTGTTATCTTCTCTGAAGAATTTTTTGTATTTTCCAATCTGTTGTTCATATGACTTTCTGGACAATCTTTATAAATGTCTTTACTTTTAAATTTATAAAATTAAACTCATGGAATACAGTAGACTAGTGGTCATGAGAGACAGCAAGTACTGTGAGAGTCAGGAGATACTGGCCAAACTTTATAAACTATTAGGCAAAAAGGAAGAATAATTTCACAATAGCTGCAATAAAACAAGATGACAATTATTGATAATAATGGATTTAACCCTTGACAGCTTCTCAAAGAATATATTTTGTCTGGAAACGCAAAAAATGAGACCGTGCATGTTAATTAATTTGACTTGGCTACTTAACAATGCATACATATTTCAAATATTATGTTATATGCCACAGATAATTAATTTTTTTCTCTCTCGTAATTGAGTTTTGATTTTTGACAACAACCCCAAAATAGAAAATTCAGTGGAGATTTTTAGATAGTCTGCTTTTTCACAAGGTCTGCTAATGAGGGACACTATTGCAGTCTTTACCATAAAGTATTATGTGTGTTCTTTATTTAAATTTTATTTATATAATATATTGTGATCTGGTTTTCCCTTTACCCTCCCCCAACTTCTCGCAGATCCTTTCTAGCTCTGTATTGACCTAACTTCAATTTCCTCTTCTCTCTCTCTCTCTCTCTCTCTCTCTCTCTCTCTAATGAGACCAAATCAAAACAAAAATAAAAACCAAACCAACCAATAAAATGAACATACCCAAACAAAACAAAATGAAATGAGAAATGTCCACAACAACAAAAATAAAAGCATGGGTCTATTTTCTTTGGCCCACTACTCTGGGCAATGGGGTCTGCCCTGGGGTATAGTTGTTATACTCAGTGACACATATGGGGGAGAAGTGACTTTTCTCAGCAGGTATCAATTGCAATAAAAAAAATTCATGGTAGAAAAATATATTGCATAATCAGCTGCCCTCACTACTTCGGTTTCATGGGTATGTAGTGCTGGACACATAAGGCTGGGGGAAGACACCTTGGAGCACTGCCAAGTCAGAGATATTTTGAATGACTGAGAGTAACTGGTAGCTTCTATTGAGATTTTGTTTTATTTATTTACTTTATTTTCAGAAGGAAACTGAGATGGCCAGAGCTATTAAAGAGAGAATGGAGAAGACTAGTTTGCAAACTATTCAAATAGTTAAGGAAAAACAAGGTGACAAGGGTGGACAATATTGATGCAGAATAAAGGTAGAGTGGGTCATAGAGACAGCGGAGGGCAGAATGGATAGAAAGAAGGGATGACTTTAATGTGATAATAAACACTCCATCTGACTATGCAGATAGTACCTCGGTCTAGTGTTGACTAAGTCTGATAATTCAGTGGAACATTTTGTCTCACAACCTATGTCTTATGTTTCCTAGAGTAAGGAAAATTATACAAAAGCAGAAAAATCTCATGAATCTTTTGGCATGGCACTGAGAATTCCTGCACAATGAGAATTTCCTCCTTGCTTAAAATTTCCCAGTTATGTCAGAATCCTAAAGTGAGAATAACATGTGCTACCAATGCCTGTGACATCCAGATTCAAACAATGATTCAGTACTTATAGGGGAGCCAGTCATACCCCTGCCTTAGAATCCTCTGGGGAGTGGTAATGAAAAATCCTTGTTTGCATGGAACACTTCGTGCTTGCAAGAGGATGAGCAACTCCTTCGGTGAAAATAAACCTCCAAAAACTGTCTCTCAAATTAGAGCAGGAGGCCTGAGAGGAGAAATCTAAATAGTCAATAAACAAATAAACAAAGGTGATCGAAACATGCTGAGAATTCGCCAGCAGCAAACAAAGAGAAAGGGTTATGTTGGGGACACAGCAGCATAATTGGATTCCTTTGCCAACCCTGGTAATTAAAATGTAGACACTCAGTACCTTAGTTGCTCTGCAATCCCATAATATGTTTGAGATTAACAACCCTTGAATCTTGGTTTCACTGCTGTATTATTTGAATATACAATGTGCATCTCTTGCCATTTTCAGAGCACACAGAGAGGCCTCTGCAGGGCCATGATGATGTAAAAACAGCTGACAAGAGTCTGGCCTGTTTCTCCAATCACACTTCCCTTGTTGCTGTTGATATTTTGACCAAAACCAAACAGCAAACAAACAAAAATGGGAAACTAGCAAGCTCTCCAGTGTTTAAAGCTCCAGATGCCTATTTGAAAACAGAAACAGGCAGTTGTTCTGCAGCTTCACACAGAGACTTTTCTGTTTTGCCAGAAAATATATTCTTAGGTCTTGCCTGTGTCTCGTATAAACTACAAAAAAATATATATATTAAAAACATAAATGGCACTATAGGTTTGAGTTGCCTAGAGAGGGCTGAGTTAACTGTCACAGAGACTCTTGCCTTCATTGATGCATATTTTAAAGTTCCCCGTCTCTCATATCTTTAACTACATTCATTCATAGAAGGGCATGGGGACCTTAATTTCCTCCCAGTGTATGCAGTTATCTGGCTGATACCTCCCACCCTGTGTACAGGAGACTGAGGACAGCCCCTCTGCTACTCAAAGCCATTTCTTTCACTGGAGATGGTACCTTGAGCTGAATTTCTGGTTATAGACGGACGAGGGCTCCTCCAGGACCCTTGTAGAGGTATTTATCAAGTGTGAGACATCGTTAATGCACAGGGAGCAGGAAGCCCACATTGGCAATTAATGTTATATTCTGTTTCCAAAGATGTTTCTGGTCCCTTTATATGTTTGTCGACTGTTCCGTCAATTCCTCTGTGAGGTAATGTGAATTTGATATAAATAGTGAGCGGCTTACCTAATTTCTACTATTAAAATTGAGAATGTGGGGCAACAAGCCCACACCAAGCAGATTGGTGATGCCTAAGAAAAAAATACCCAGAATAGTCGACAGGCTTCGGGTGAAGAGGGAGTCAAGAGCATGTTTTCCTGGCTGAGATGAGTTATTTCTGGCAGATCTGCATATGGTGCTGAGTATTATGAATAGCCTGGAGGATAGGGAAATTGAAAGGGTACAAAAGAGGATAATGCAGGCCACACTGTTTGACTTCTGTTTTATTCTCAGACTTCTTTTTTCCAATGCTAAACCAACCAAACCAAACCAACCAGTCAACCAAATGAACAAACAACAAAAAAAAACTCCTAACAAAATTCAACCTTGCTTCAGTACAGCATGGCAGGAAATAGGTACCAGCTCACCCTTCATGCTCTGACTGGTGGGAGAATGCACATGTGCAACACTAAGGACTAAATGTGTAGGTCACTTTTACCGTGATGCAGAATTGGCCTATCTTTTTAGGATCCTCTGTTGTTGCAAAATGACATTGAAAAATTTACACTCAAGAAAACAACTTAGGGGACATGTGAGCTGGATTGGTGGGTAAGAGTGCTTCCTGACAAGACTGAGGGCTTGAGTTCATCCCTGGAACTCATACAGTGGAAGGAGAGAACCAACTCTGAAAGTTGTCCTTTGACATCTAGAAGTGTTCTTTAGTATGTAACACCCTTTCCCCAACCAAATAAATTTTAAAAATGAAATATAACTTGGCATTAAAGTAGTGGACATTCTTAAAGTAAATGTTTCATATAAGAATGTGAGATTCCTATAATTGACATTCTTGTTCATTCACCAAGAAACTCCTCTGTGGTTATATTGAGACATTTTTTCCATTTGTGTTCAGTTTTCTTCTTGGACTCTGGACTATCTTGGCCTAGCTATATTGGTAATTGAGAGGTGCTCTCTGTTCTTAACAGGTTAAAAGTTTGGCTGATCAAGCTCCACTGATAATGCTTGAAACAAATGGAAGACACTGAACTGATGTGGACAGTTGGGCAGCAGTGAATACTAGCTTAATTGAATAGGACAACCAGGATGTAATATTTTAATAATATCTTCCAAAACATAAATATATGAGAATATACATAAACACCTAAATACAACCTGCTTTAAGAGTCTGAGCTGATCATCTTCTGGAACCAGGCAAGACTTTCAGTGGACAGATTGGAAAATAAACAGTCAAAAAAAGCCTTTGACCTATGATTTTCCTGCTTACATGATATGCAGGGGTAAATGTGGTGCAGAAATTGTGGGAGTGCCAAACCAATGACTGCTCCATGCCGTGAGAAGAAGCCTACCCATGACACTGTTTGAAGGGCCAGGAACCAGATGATGGATAGCTAGTCCAGAGACCTAGGATAGAATCAA
>JADRCC010547405.1:8064-20189 GCA_019843855.1 Hylomyscus alleni
AGATGGCTCAGTGGTTAAGAGCACTGACTGCTCTTCGAGATGTCCTGAGTTCAAATCCCAGCAACCACATGGTGGCTCACAACCATCTGTAATGAGATCTGATGGCCTCTTCTGGCATGTCCAAAGACAGCTACAGTGTACTAATATATAATAAAATAAATAAATAAATCTTTTTAAAAAAAAGTTATATGACTCCATTACATCAAATGGATTTCCAAGGAACTGATAAAATGTGCTCAGCTAAGATGAAATACAAATTCGTTTTAGAATACTTCATAACACAAATTAAAATTTAATCATCAGAATATATTTTTCAGAATTTTTAAAAATTATTCTTTTTAGAGTTGGGGAATTGGGTTCAAATACCCAGCACTTAAATGGCAGCTCACAGCTGACTGTAACTATACCTCCATGGGGTCCAGCACCCTCTTCTGGTTTCTACAGGCACTTTACACTCATGGTGCACTGATTTGCATGCAGACAATATACTCATACACATAAAAATTAATTAATTAAAAACAAAATTACAGTTTCAATATGTAACAATAGTAATTAATAATAGTTCATGAAATTGTGAGGAAGTGGGGGGATGGGAAAAGTTGGAGTGGGGAGATGGAAGGATGGAAGTCAGATAATTAGAGCACTAATTCTCAATAACATTTTTTAAAAATAAAAATGAATTTTTCTGTTGAAATACTCAAAGTATGCATAAACAATTCTATTTTTTTTAAATAAATGAACAGCTTGTGGCAGACTCTGTTTCTCAAAGATGGCAGTAGTCAGCACCCCTAACCCGTGGGGTCTGCACTGTAATCAACCTATTCTTCATTCCAGGAGATGGAGCTGATTTACAGCATGAGTGACTCTGGTTCACAATAGTACAAGTGACTGCTTTGACCAATGGCTCAGCTTGTGCTGCTGAACTGTTCTGACAGCATTTGCTTTTTGCCAGTTGGAAATGAGCCCTCATATAAAAGGTATGGCCCGTGAGACCATATAGAGAAAAGCCTAAGCCCCGAAGAGAGTCTGGAGGATAACATGCCACATGGGAAAAGAAAGGAAAAGGCAAAGCTAGAAAAGAGGCTTCAAACATCTGAATAAGGAAGGTGTGTAGAAGTGAGTCCTCCAACTTCAGCCACTCCAGTCTATTCCATGCAAACCAGATACAAACTACCAAGCTAAACATTTCTCCAATTATTCAATAGGAAACAGTCATATTATTAAGTTTTGGAATAATTTTCTAAACAGAAATAGATCATGAAAACACTACTCACTGTCTTGAATATGCAGAGCTGTACATAAATGAACACAAGGATTACAGAAAATTGTAGGAGTATAAGATAGTTGACTACAAACCACAAACTTCTATGCTTGTAATCTAAATGCCTTGAAGAACCCATCAGTGACTAGGTTATTAATTCTCTTTTAATTCTTTCCTTATTAAAATGTTAACTAATATAAAATGGATTAAGTATCTTTAACATCTTTTAGGTCAAACTCAACCTTCTATTACAGAAAGTACACTGAAAGTACGGAGGGCAAAATGGTTCAGAAGGCAGAGGCACTAGCCGCAAACATTATGATCTGAGTTTAATCCCTGGGCCCCAACATAGTAGAAAGAGAGAACCAATGCCTGACCATTGTTCTCTGATCTCTATGCTTGCACACATGCCACATACACAAACACACACACATGCTCATGTACACACATACACAAACACACACACATGCTCATGTACACACACATACACATGCACATACACTAAAATGGAAATTAAATTGTTAAAAAGAGAAAGTTACAAAGTAACCTGAAAATTATAAAAAAGCAAAGATGCAAATTCATAGTTTATAAACAAACAATGATGTTTTCAAATATAGATTGTGGCAATGTTTGTTATTAGTTTAATTATGATATTCCCTAATACTTTAGTTCTGTAAAACCTTTCGAAATGATGATACAGTTATACTGGATAGAACAACTAATGCAAGAGGTCAATTATAAAACTGTGACGAATATAAGCTCTTCTGCATTATTAAAATATATATTTGGCTTCTCTATGTGCATATATCCATATATGTTCTTTTATTCAGAACATATATAAAATATACTTCAAAAGTGATTATATTCACAAGCTAACTTTCTCCCTCTGTTTTTTATTTATTTACTTCCATTCCCCACACATTTTAACTTTTTTCTCTTTTAAATCTCTGTATTTTGCTCCATGTTGATTTAACCCATCCACTGAGCTCTCTCTTCACATGGTCCCAGTTTTCACTTCATCTAAGGATTCCAGCTTGTTCTTTTTCAAATCTGTCTTCATTTTTCTTAGTTATTTATTGTTCCTTATTGGGTCTAGCTCTTCTTTTACTGTGTCAGTCATGAGACACAGACGCTCTGTACTTCATTCTTGTTTCCAAGCTTTTGTCTATGCTGGTCACTGTGTGGGTTTTATTTATGAATACATTTTTTTTATGCTGGGTGTTTTCAACATTGAGTCTGTACATTTCATTCCAAACCTATCTTCAGGGAATTGTTTTTTATTTTTTACCTGTCTATAGTGAAGAGAGAGACAGAGAGACAGAGACAGACAGACAGAGAGAGATATTATAAAGTATTTTGAAGTGCTTAGCTTATCTATTTTCATTTTTCAGCACTAGCCTTTCTGTTTGATAATTTTATATATGCATATAATGTTTCAATCAAATTCTTCCTTCCTTCCCCCTTCTAATTCTTTTATCTCTCCTATTTCCCCTCCCAAATAAATATTCATTTGTACTATTTCTATTTATTTTATGTGTATGACTGAGCTGCTTGTTCAGATGTAGTATGTTCATCCATGTGTGCCTGGTGACTGTGGAGATCAGAAGAGAACCTCAGGCCCTGTAGAACTGGAGGATGGTTGTGAACCATTATCTTGGTTCTGGGAACTAAACCCAAGTCCTCTGTAAAAGTATTTTAACTGCTGAGTGATAACTCCCTCCTTATTTAGATCCACTAAATCTTGTTAGTATTACCGTATATGTATGAGTGACGGACTATCTACAGGAGCATAAGTGTAGGACTATCTACTGGGTAGCTTCTCAGAGGACACATCACTGAAGAAAATGAATTCTCCCATCCCATGCAATCAGCAGTTGTCTCATCTAGGTCCTCACACAGGTCCTCATCTAGGACAGTAACTTCATTAGTTCCTCCTGTCTATGCTGGTATTATGGCTGGCTTGATCTTGTGCAGGTCTTGTAGATGCAGTAATGGCTGCTAGGTTCATGTGTGCAATGGTATTATTGTCAGGCCCTATAACTCATGTTTTTCTTTTCAGACATCCTCTAACTCTGGGTCTTATCATCTTTCTATTCCCTCTTTCACAATGTTCCCTAAACTTGGGTGGGGGCTGGGGTGGAAAGATAAGGATGATACAAATTTCCCATTTAAAGGGGGAACATTCCATAGTCTCTTATTCTTTCCACATTGAGCTGTTGTGGATCTGTATTGTCTACCATCTACTACAATAAGAAGAATCTCTGATGAAAGCTGAGAGATGCACTAATTCATGAGGATGGATCTAAGAACTAGGGAGGCAGTTTATTATTTCCCTTTAGCAAAATAATAGTATGAGATTTCTTCTGAGGGCTTACGACTAAGCCAGCCTTATCTTTTCCAGGTACCTGAGAAATTTCTCTGGAGTAAGCTAGATTGTACCTTATGGTTTTAGAATTTGATGCACTGTACATATAAATTCACATTCTTCACCCTTATTATAGGACTTATTATTGTCATTGTCTCCTAGGACAAAGCAACTAGTTAGGAGTTACTTAATAATTTCTCTTTAACTTGGGTGAGACGTGCTGGTTGGTTTTATGTTGAAGATGAAGCCATTCCAATATAGGCCTGGCTTCTGCCCAGGCTCCCATCCCTAACCCATACAAGCTCATAGCATCTGCCTAGGCTCTGCTTATAACAACATCATACTCTGAGCTCAATTCTTATCTGTGTATCTTTATTTTTCCCTATGTTGTCCTCAAGTTAATCTTTGTATTTTATTGATTATATTTAATTGTTTATAGAAGGAGGATTTTCATATTAATATACTCTACTCTATTGATGGAGCTTTGTGTCTTCATTAATGCTGTTATTATTTTGCTTTTGCAACTAATGGAACAACCTTCACTTATTAATAATGGGCTCTGTTAAATTGAGATTTTCAGCTTCAAATCTATGGATTGTTAAACAGCTGCATTTTATTTTAGATGCTGAAATGGCAGAGAGCACTAATTAAAGAAAATGTCTAAAATCTTGTTGCTAATTTGGGATATTTATTAATTGATTATTTTTGTGTGTGTGTATTTAGGAGCGTAAGCATATCCTTGTAGTGAGAGAAACAACTCAAAGCAGTTTGAAGTGGTAAAAGTATCCAGAGGTAAGACATCTAAGTACTGTTTATTGTGATGAAAACAAGCAGATTCTAACAAGGTATTATCAGTGCTGGTGTGACAGCTAACAAGAAGGACATTAGGTATTTTGGGCTTGTACCACAATAAGATCCAAGATTTTAAACTTTACTAAACACAAAACAAACAATATATAGCTATATTCATTTAAGAAAATACTAGTAGTGATATATTATTTTGAAATATATGGTTAATATGTTTGGAACTATTTAAAATTTATATTGAGAAAAATGTACTTTCACTATTGCTGTAGGCAAGCGTCTACATAAGACTGTTAAATTGATTGCTGTTTTATTTCAAATAACTTTTATAATACTTATTTTTATTGTTATAATATTTTATAAATTTTAAGGAATATGACAAAAAAGATATTGTAGTTATTGAAGGGGAGGTTTCTGGGAGGAGTTGGGGTACAAAAGGGAAACAAGAATGTGATTTAATTCTATTTACTTAAAATATGTTTTTAAATGTTAACAAATTCAGATAAATTAAAATCATGTAACTTTTCTCATCATAACGCACTAAAACTTTAAAAAAAAAGAAAGGTTTTAAAAAGAAGAACATTAGGGACCACTTTCTTAGCTGCTAATAATCTTTAATAATTTAGTAAGATAAGGCAGAGGCACCAGCACCGCTTACAATACGAAGACCAGTGTTTTCAGCCTGCAGCCTTACACATCTGTCTCTGCATCTCCTAAGGTGCTTATTTGAAGCTCTACCTTAAATAATCTCTATTGATGCTTCTTCACATTCAAGTTTGAGATTAAGTGGTTACGTGTGGAAAAGCAAACATGTCATATCAAAATATGTCATATCAAAAGGATCTGAAATTCCATTTGAGACAAGGCAGAATGAAAACCAAGAATATCTTATATAAACCACAGGGCATCTATTGAGTTTTCTGCTTCTTAAGAAGGACAGTGGCCTTTGCAGGGAATGTATTAGTGGAGTGGCTCACTGGAATAGAGGCAAAGTGAAATAAAGCAGACATAGTTAGGGAGGCAAGCAGGAAGATGGTGTGATCAGAAGGTTGAGATGGGGAACCTAAGGAAGTGAATATAAAATACCCATATGGAAACCTATCATCTTTAAACCTAATTGGAAACACAATTGGATAGATTGTGGAATACATATGTCATTTTAATAGAAAGGGGATGTTGGGAGCTACGGGATTAAACAGGGCATGGAGCAGGAGACAAGGGGTTGAGAGAGGGGTTAATGGGTGGATCCTCCAAAACTAAAGGACATATGTAAAAGTCTTAGAAATCAAATAGTAAAATAATTTAAAAATATAATTAAAAAAAAAACATAAAGAATTTGAACTGGGGTGGTAGCCTGTGTAGATGGATAATATACTCCCTAAAGCCATGGGTTATGAAATGAAAATCTCAGTGGCAGGCATGGGATATCAGCCTGTAAGGTATTGGTCAGGAGGACATCCAAAGCAACCAGGCTGCTGCACTTGTCCTTGTTTCCCGCAGCAGCTACATAACCAGACCTGATTGCTGAAGACACCAAGCACTGCGTCTGTAGGACACAGAGAAATCAATCTCAGAATGGCTAGGAACTTATTCCCTGCTGGCTAGCTTTAAGAGTCTTCAGAGTAGCTGTGAAGGCTTGTAGGGGAAGAAAGTCATAAATGGCCATATCCAGAGTATGCTATGCCACTAACTTGCCAGGCCCCGTGTTCCCTCTGCTGTACTAGTGGCAGACAAATTACGACTAAATTGAAGGTCTGTGCCACAGGAGCCGATTTCATTCCTGAGGCTCTAAGCCTTTTCAAAAATCCAGTGGCTGAGGTCATAGACCCAGCGTAGTGCCTGTTCTTTTTATCTCCCTAAATAGTCACGCAGTCACACTACCTCATAAATATTTGCTCACACTCATAGCCTGGGGCTTCTCTCAACTCTCAACAGTGAATCCTATTTGCAGTAGACATCGGTCAATTGAGAGCCACATAACTGGCCAAAGTGCCAAGAATAACTGAAGGTGAGTATTCAGTCCCAAATGGGAAAATGTTATCAACCCGCTGCAGGATGTTTTTGCTGTGAAATCTCAGAAGGCGTGGCGACCTCTGCCAGATCAAGCTAGTCAAATATTCTGTCGTCCACGGGGAAGGGGCTCTGGAGGCCCTGCCCTTTGCTGAGGAGCCATTGGCACTGAGAGCTGCCAAAATAGGGAGGCTCATCCTTCTCTGAGGTAGCCACTGGAGGCAACCACTAGAGGTTGCCCATGCCCCAATGGGTGGCCTGACACCCATGCATACATAGGCAGCACTAACTTGACCAAGTAGGTTATTTAAAATATATATATGAAATAGACATGAAGTTTGGGCATGGAATGTGTTTGGGAGATTATTGAGAATTGCAGGGAAGATGGAATGAATATTACCATTTTGCACTATGCCCATGTCTGGAATTCTTAAAGAATATATTGAAAAAATACATAAAATACTATTTAAAAGAGGAGAGAGACTTACTGTATACTTATCCAAAGTGATTTCCCAGCAATGATTATATACATAGGAAAATCACATACGACCCATCTACTTCTGTTTGAAACACTATCATATTTTATCAAGATACATTATCATCGGTTTTTAACTCCTGACTCCAAGGCCACCTTGTAAGAACTACTTCCTATGTAGATCTTCAGGATTTCATATTGCCTCATCTGTTTATTTCCTCTGCACTACTTTCTCTCATATGACTGACGTAGAGTTGAGAATCCTTTATCCAACCAGAATTCTTTTGAATTTTAAAAGTTTCATGCACACATAGGTGTGGATCTTAGGAAAAAATCCTCAGTCAAAACATAAAATTCATTTGTGTTTCACATACACCTAACACATATAGCTAAAAGGTAATTTGATGTAATATTTTAAATAATTTTTGTACATAAAAAGGTACTCTCAGATGTAAATTTTCTCCATTTATGATATCCTGTCAAATCTGAAAGTTTGCTCATGGTTATTGATTTATTGATGATTTACATGGTGGTAAAACCATGAGGCGAAAGACTTCAGCAACTACTGTATTATACCGGGAACCTAGAAGGCTGTGTGGCACCTGCTAGGGCTGGGCAAACACTTACTAAGAAGACAACTGAGAGCATGCAAAGAAAGCCTCATTTCCTTCAAGCTGACTACAAGTTATTGAGGAATTCTACAAAGAATGGGGGGAAAATCTGAGGGATCAGAAAATGATGAAGCCTTAAGAGCAAAGTGCAAACCAAAACAGTGTTGGGGATTGATGTGGAAAAGAACTTCATTGCAAGGAGAACACTAGAATTGAAAGTAGTTTCTTGCTGGGCAGTGGTGGCTCATGCCTTTAATCCCAGCACTTGGGAGGCAGAGGCAGGTGGGTTTCTGAGTTCGAGGCCAGCCTAGTCTACAGAGTGAGTTCCAGGACAGCTAAGGCTACACAGAGAAACCCTGTCTCGAAAAACCAAAAAAAAAAAAAAAAAGAAAGTAGTTTCTTGTGATAGAATGTCTATCTAGTCTTTTTGCTGCCACAGTTGCAGAGATGCCCAGGAAGTTACAGAGATCCTAGCAGGAGAGACATCAAGGGATGGGGATGGCCATTTCCCTGTTAGAGGGTGGTCATCTTAATTAGGTGCTATGTTACTGATCTTGCATAAAGAGAACAAGCTCTACCATTCATGTAGACTGGTTTTAAAAGAATGATAGTCATAGAAAATAAAGTGATTTCTTGGTAGACTTGTAAAGCTCTAGGAATATGTAAATATTAAGACTTTATCTTTGTAAATATTGTTTTGCTGTTCTTATTAGAAAAAAAGGATCATTACCATTAAGCAAGTAGACATTTAAAAATGAACCAGGCTTCCCTTTCTTGGGTGACAACTAATACACTGGCAGAAACTGTGCAGTCTTAAGGAAATGAGGACGAAAGAGCTTCACAGCCTTGTCCATTGAGTGGAGTAGTAAAGTCACATAGAATCAGGTGCAAAAGAGAACAATAGATATTATTTTGGAAAACAAAAACAATAAAGAGGAGAGTCTAGTCAATCTCAGAGAGAATTAAAAGGAGGAATTAAGTCTGGAATTTATGTCTTGAAATTACCCATGATAGAATAAATTCTTTCACAGAAGAATAAATTTGGATTTCTTGGTTATCATTAGGACAAGATGTTACTTGGGACTGGTCATATGTTTGACTATGGTAAGGAAGGAGAGAAGGGAGGGAGGAACAAAGGTAGAATAGGAAGGAGGGACAAAGAGAGGGAAGGAGAGAAGGAAAGAGAAAGAGTTTAACTGTTGTTCTTTTAAATGCTAAATGGAATTACCACATGACCTACCAATTCTACTCAATATATAGATCCAAAAAATTATAAACAGAAACCCAAGCACTTAAAGATGAGGGATTTGCCAGAACCACACCCAACAATTACACAAACACAGACAAATCTTAGAAGTGTACTAAGTGAAAGAAGCCAGTCATAAACGCTGTACAGTTTATCATCCCATTTATATGAAATACTCAGAGTAGGTAAATCTGAACTGAAAGAAAGCTAAGTCACTGGGGGTTTTTTGTTGTTGTTGTTTTTGTTTGTTTGTTTTGTTTTATTCTTATTTTTTTAGGATTAATAGAATGGCAGATAGGCAATAATTTCCTATCAGGCATGGTGTTTTCTTTGAAAGCAATGAAAACATTTTGAAACTTGAGTATAATAGTGGTTCCAACAGTTGGGGTATAAAGGCTAACAAGCCAGGGCTTTGTCTCCTAAAGTTCCTTTCTGGTAAAAACATGACATTCTGAGCAAGGCTTGGCTACAACAGAGGCACATGTCAGAGTCAGGAGCTTCCAGCATTTGAGTTTTCCCTTCCTGAAAGATCAGAAACAGAGGGATAATGTGTGTGTATTGGGAGGGAGAGGGACATACACATATGTGGAACATGTGACATACCCAAGAGGCACGGTAAGAAATTGGGAGGAATGGGTAGGTGAAAGGGTTAGCCTCAAGAACTCTGTAGCTCCATTCAGAGCAGGAATGCTAGGATGCATAGCCTCAGTTGTGTCCACCCTTTAGTGGAGAACTGCGGATGTTTCTAAGCACCGAGCAACAGAAACTTTGCTACAGGAAAATGAACCTGGCAGGTACATGTGTGATGATTGATTGGAAGTGGGTCAGGATCACAGTCCAAAGAGAGCCGTTAGAACCTGATTCTAATGCCTAGTCAAGGAGACATTAGAACCTGAATTGAGATAATGACTGTTTAGTCCAGGAGGAAGGACAGATAAAACAGATTAATAGAAAAAATAAGAGTAGTAAAGAGAATATTTTAAAAACTGTGATTGTGAACTGGAACGCAGCTGTGTCAGTATTTAAAAGAGAGAGAACCAGAAATGATTATGTAGAAGCTGGACATGGCATAGATTTGAATTCCATTTTACATGCATTACATTTGAAATGCTGGGAGAATGACCAGGAGAGATGCCCAGTAGATAGGAATGAGGCCCAAGGGAGGCAATGTAAAGTCCAGAAGACCTCCAAAACTCTGTAAGGGATAAAATACAGCTGCAGTTTGTTAGACAGATAGGCCAGAACCAGAAGCAAACACAGAACTGTCTGCCCACTAGCTCTGCCAAATTAACTTCAATTCCCCGTGGCAAGGTATCTAGACTAGAAATCAAACTGTTTAAGATATGGCATATCTTGGTTTCTGCTAAATACTTGAAAGTATTTCACGATATCTTTAATAAAAAGGAAAGATGCTGACCACAAAGGCAAACATGATTCATTGTTCATTGAGTTAATCATCCCTGAACCGTGGTGAACGAACAAACCCCGTGTACATCAAACATCAAGTGTCTCAAAGGAGCAGCTTATTTTGAGTCATTGGAAAGAATTTTCAATGCAATTACAATAAAATATTTTGTTTGTTTAAAGTGCTACCCCATAGGTTAGAATTTTAACTAAAATTAGCAGGTGAATTCTTAAGGAATTGTAGCAAGATTAAGAAAGAAATGCTCATAGATGGTTTTTGTTACAAAATTGATAACCAAGGAACATGAATTGTATCATCTCTATAAGTAAGACTTTGCTGTATGATGACCTGGGAGATTTAAATCTTTTATTGAAAACAAATTCATGGCTAGCCACACATGCCATCATATTCTAATCTTTGATAGAGGCTTTATTATCAAAGGAAATCCCTTTTAATGCTTTAAAGTATCAGCAATTTCCATTTGATGAATTTACCAGGGGGACACATCAGGTCTGGACCCAAGAATCAAATATGGACAATGGTAAAGCCTGAATTCTGACCCAAATGCTTCACCATATACACTAATGACATGACAATAGGAAGCCAATGTGTGACTGTAGAAGACCCTAAAAGCAAAGTGTTATAAAAGTGCCTTAACATGGTATGTTCTCTCCAGTCAAAAAAATAAAAAAAGAGTATTCCCTCTAAAATGGCTATCTAATAATGAATAGTCATATCTAGATATTAATGATATCTGAATATAATATATAATATTATCTTATCCTAACAGTATTTACAAAATAGTTACCTATGAATATATTTTACAATTTCCTGTAACTAACACTCAGAATGCAGAACTGCAAATTGGGTCAGAAGAAAGGTGAATGGATGGATGGATGGTTTGAAGGATAGATGGATAGGAAATTCTTCCCTTTGTATCATTTAGAGGGGTAACATTTGACAGAGACTATTTATTAGACAGTAAACACTTTCTCATTTTCCATAAGATAATCTTATGGCAATGTGTCAGTGAAAATTGCTTTTCCTAAACTCACTTGTTACCAGAGATGGCTAATTGGCTAATATGAAAAGATACTTTCTTCATTAACCATCTCTTGACTTTCTCCTTCAGCCTTCATCCAACTCAAGAGTGATGGATTGATATCTGTAGCCTTAAAAACTAGCAGAGAAACCTTAGATTCTCTTAGGACCCAAAGTCACGCTCTAAGGATGATAGGTCTGGAAGACAGGAGGTTCTGGGTTTACTCAGCAGAAGTCAGTATGAGTTAACCTGTTACACATAGTTCAATTTATGCAAGAAATCATATTTAATGTCCAGCTTTGCTTCCTTGTCATCTCATTATGTTATCCTAATCCTAAATTAGGATTATGCTACTTATGCTAATGCTCTGATGTTCACAATTCCTTCAAACCTCTTTACAGACACTTGAGCACATAAGGGTACCATTGGGTCCTCTTATACTCTTATAGTCTATGACCTTGTGACCATCTGAAATACTTCCAAGTATATTTCATTTCCTATTTTTTATCAGTACATGCTAATGGCATGGTAATTGTTTTCATAGATTTCCAATAAAGAGTGAGGTGCTTTGACAGCTGTCGACAAAGTGTCAAATACACTGTGGCAATGAAAGGTAAAGGGATTTAATAGCTCTTATTAAATCAGCAGGATTAATTTGGCCTGATATCAAGCTGCTAAAAATAAACATCAAACGAGGAGGTAGTGTTTATGTTTTCAAGTCACGTTTCTGAAGCCTAGGGCTTCTTATCATTGTTGACCCAAGCTTCTATCAGTTGTGCTTGGAGATGGTTTCCCTTTCAAGATAGTTCTGCTCTGAACTATGTCAATCTCAGTTTAATCTTAAAGTACCCATGCTTTTCAAAATCCTTAATGGAATCCAGTTATTGTCATATAGGAAGACACTGG
>JADRCC010547416.1:0-12203 GCA_019843855.1 Hylomyscus alleni
TCTTACAAAGGTTGGTAAAGCCATGTACATGTTTGCAGCTCTGATCATGCACTAACCATATTCATTTATCTGTCTATATGCTTGGAGAATGTGAGGAAACAAAGCTATACAGAACCCATGCTCATAAGGGTGTAGATTATAGCAGGGGAGATAGAAGCAGTCAATTACATATCAACTAATAATCTATGTATCAACATATGTGTGCACCTGTGTTATGTGAATGCACATGTACTTGTGTGCATGTGTGCACATGTGTGTATATATGTGCATGTATATGTATGCATGTGTGTGTGTGCATGTGTGTATGAGTGTGTGCATCTATATGTATGTGCATGCACATGTACTTGTGTGTGCATGTGCACATATATGTATATGTGTGTATGTGTATATTAGTGTATGTGGATGTATGTACATGTGTGTGAGTATGTATGTGGGCATGTGTGTGCATGTTCATGCATGTGGCATATGTTTGTTGCATGTATGTATGTGTATGTGTGTACCATATAGTAGTAGGTGCTCTGATGGAGACAAACTTGGCTGTCAGTAAGCACTTGACATGTTTTTAGAGGGCCACAGAGTGTTAGGGAAATCGTCCCCTTTACAGTTTGTGCTTGCATTTAATGAACTGGAGACTGTGCTGTGCCTTTCAGGCCACCATAGGACTTTGAACTTCATTCTAAGAATAATAGGATGTCATTAAACAGTTCTAAGCAAGATTGGTGTTTTGAAAGGTATCTTTGGATACTGCTGAGGAGAGGCCTGATGGGAAGCAAGAGTGGAAGGGGTGGGAGCGTTGAGACGGAACACGGATGGCCTAGATATGACAAGGTTTCGCCGGGTGCTGTGAACTAGTTGAATTTGAAGCCTATTTTGCAATTCAGATTTCTTCCTCACCCATGGATGAGGGGAGTGAGGAAAAGCTTGTCAAAGATGATTCTTAAGTTTGGGGCCACATCAAGTTGCCATTTAAAATATGTACATGAGAGAGACATAAGGCAGGAGGATATGGGACCTCGGAAGCTTGGAGGAGTGTTTCGCTGCTGGACATACATGTAGCAGTGCTGTATACGTAATCAGTACACATATGTGTACATATCAGCAGTCTGTTAAGCCATACATGGAGATACATTTTCATGGGGTTATACACTGTGGAACTTGTAACATTCAAAGCCTGCTCTACAGTGGACCTGCTGACCAGCTATGAAGGAGCCACAGTTGAGGAAAGAACAGGGCATCAGCCTTGAGTGAGCGGCATGGAGTCCTTTGTCTCATCCCTTAATATGCTACAGACCCTGAGGTCTCTGTAAACACCTGAGGCACAGATGGCCGCCTTCAGAAACAGAGGATCTTGTCTAAACCCACTCCGACTCGAAGTTAAGATATACCTGAAGATTCTGCCTTGACAAAAAGTCCGAAAAGCCCCTCTGTAGGACACCAGAGCCCTCCTGTCCTACAGTCAGTTACATCTCTGAGATAAATGACCGCGTTGCTCGGTAGAGCCTGGTCACTTTGTGAAGCAACACCAGGAGATGTGTGAGCATCCCTTCTACCTGTCCACCCTCAGATAGGCACCATCATGGCTTTCTCATCTACAGAACTGACAGGTTTCTGAATTCTGCACCACTGTCCATGGCAAGCCAGATCAGTCAGCTTCCGTGTGGCATTCATAATAATGCTGAATAGTAATAATGATGACAATAACAGTCATGTTATTACACTTGCAGCTGTGACTAGCAATAATATTCTTAGCATTTGCAGCATGAACTTCACTTCCTGTTGCTTTAATCTCAGCTCACACAAACCTTAAGTATAAATTAGAAATTGGCACCATTTTGCGGATAGGAAAACCTGGAAATTTCAATATCCTTGGTTTCTATTTCTTTTTTTTTTCCTTTTTCTCCTATCTTTTTGCATCCATGTAGGCATGCATATTTGCATTCATATGTATATGTATGTGCATGTGCGTATGTGTATAGACTCAATTTGATGTCAGGAATCACTCTCTACCCCCTTATTTATTAAGGCTGGTGACTCAGTCAAACCAAAAGCTCTATTGTGGCCCTTCTTGTTAGCCAGCTTGCTCTGGGAATCTTCCGAGGCTGTAATCGCAGCCAGACAACTGGGATGGAGTTTCCAAGGTTTCTTTTTGGATCTGAACTCCCACTGTAATGTCTCCCAACCCCATTTCACTATGTCTATAAGTCGTATTTTAATCTCCTCTCCTTATCCGCCATAGGAGACTTTTCCTTCTCTGTTTGTAACCCTAGTACCTGGCAGTTGTGTTTATTAAATACTCAATGATGGAAGACCTCACGCCTTCCTCAGCAAGAGAACTTGGGAAAGACATCCCAAGTTGGCAAAGTATCTTAAATGATTGGAGCTTGTACAGAACCTGGTATAATACTCAAGGGGTGTTCGCAAGACTGAGAGTCAGGGTTTTAGCTGGCCAAAGACCCCTGAAATTTCAGAGACAGTGACAAGATGAGTGGTGGGATTGCAGAGAAGACCAGGAAGCTCCACCCATGCAATGCCCAGAGGACCAAGAAGCTCTGCCTATGTGGTGCCCAGAGGGCCAGGAAGCTCCGCCCATGCAATGCCCAGAGGACCAGGAAGCTCCGCCCATGTAATGCCCAGAGGACCAGGAAGCTCTGCCTATGCAATGCCCAGAGGACCAGGAAGCTCCACCCATGTACCCTTGCTGCCCTGTGGGCCTGATTAATAGTAAAAGGAAGGAGCTGCTGTCTTTTGGAATCCACTGATGACTCCAGTTTGGAAACTGTAAGCATCGTGGGCAGAGGTAACAGACGTAACATGTAAATGGCTTTTGAGATTTGAGGCATGGAGGCAGGGAACAGTAACTTCATGAACACTTGAAAGAGACCAGGCAGAGAATACACCTGTGCAAAGAGAATCCAAACACTGCTTCTCTGGGAAGCAAATTCTACATGGATGCCAAAGTAGGCCCAGGAGGCCCTGAGATCTGCACATAAACCCACTCAGACTGGAAGGCTGCCTGGGCAAGCACACAGTGAGGCAGCCTGGGCAAGCAAGCACACAGTGAGGCTGCCTGGGCAAGCACACAGGCAGCTGGGCAAGCACATAGTGAGGCTGCCTGGGCAAGCAGGCACACAGTGAGACAGCCTGGGCAAGCACACAGTGAGGCAGACTGGGTAATCACACAGTGAGGCAGCCTGGGTAATCACACAGTGAGGCAGCCTAGGCAAGCGCACAGTGAGGCAGCCTGGGAGAGCACACAGTGATGGGCAAGCAAGCACACAGTGAGGCAGCCTGGGAGAGCACACAGTGAGGCAGCCTGTGCAGAAGGACGCATGACTTCTATGGGGGTGACAGTACCACCTGTCACCCGTGCTGTGCCCCAGCTTCATTGCTAGCAAAGCCCCTGCAGTGTGGAGGAGCTGCAGACAACAGTAACCCCCGTGGATGAACTCTGGAGCAGAAGGGCAGCATGATTCCCTTCGGGTTAGCTGCAGAGAGCTAACGGGAAGAGAAAAGAAACTGGTGGCAGAGCCAGGTCCATTTGAAAACAGCCAAGTGGAAACTTGCAGAATATTCAAAAATGAAGTTTTTTTTTTTCCCCAGGTGAAAGTGGATGTGTTCTTCCCAAGGCGTGGGCTGCTTGCCTGACCTGGCACTCTGCCTATCCAGGTGCTTGGTAAACACCATCTTGTAAAATCAAAAGCCAAAAAGCATAGAATCTGGGAAGTCGACCAACCATATACACATTAAAACATCAGCCAGCCCTTTGCTTGGCTTGTCCCAGTCAGGACAAGATTAAAGGGACTGGATTTGTGTTGTTCAAGTCAGACTCTTCAGCAGCGCTGAGGTCACCTCTTCCCATTCAGACACACACAGAACTAAATAGAAACCTTTTCAGTCCAGGATTGCCTGGGACACGCTTGGCTATGCTCTGGTTGAATCCTATCAGGGCAATTTACTTTATGTCAAGGAGAGAAAAAGGCAGGAACTCACCACCACACTCAGCCCAGGCCAGTACCTGGGTGTGGGTGCAGGAGGCCGTAGCTCTGCACTAAGGGAGGCTCTGCTTTCAGATTAGCCGTGGTTCCACAGCCGACTGCCGGTGAACGCTCTCTGCAAATCATTAGCAGCAGGTTCTCAACACCACTGAGGGATCGGGATCTAGCCCTCCAGCCATGCATTTGTTTGGGATGGTTTGAATAACAAAGGAGAGAAAACCACACTGTTAGCTTCTTAGGATGGTAGATATCAATTCATGATAGGACTAAAATGAAGTGGAAATGGAAAGTCAAGCTTCCAGGGTAGACACTGTGGCGCAGTGGTGACTCAGGCAGCATGACTTAGCACTGTCCCAGCTTAGCCCATCTGGGACTGTGTCCCTCTCTGCCACTGGCTGCCATCTTCACATCTTCCAGCTTTCTCTGCCTTTTCATCCCCAGAGACACTAGTTTGTGTAACATGTTCGGAAAGTCCTAACTAGCTTCCAGCCTCCTTAGTACAAAACTACAAAGGACAAGGATGTTCAATGCCTTCTGGACAGCCCAGCCCCGTGTCTGCCTGAAAGCATGTCTCTCCCACCCCAGAACCTACCTGCTATGGTGTGGATAAGTGTCCTACAAAGGCCCATGATTAAAGGATTGTTCCCCAGGGGAGTGTTACAGGGGGATTATGGAGCTGTAAAGTATGATGCTGAACGAACATCCTTAGGCCATGATAGCATGCCCTTCTTGGGTTTGAGGGTTCCAGCCCTTTCTATCTCTCTGCTTCCTACCTCATGACGTATGCAGGTCACTCCTGGAAAAGTATGCCATCCTTACTAGTGGCCAAAAGTAAAGGGCCACCACACCTTGAGCTGAAATATAAGCTGATATAAACCTTTTTCTCCTGATAAATTGATTACTTTGGGTATTTTGTTATAGCAATTGCAGTGCTAGCTAACATACTAACTTTATATTCATTAGTGGTAGATATTCCAACATTACTTAACCTGTGGATTGGCTGACTTCTAGATGGAGAGAAGAAAGAAACTATTTCTGAAATGATCATACAACTACAACCACTTCAGAAAACAGAATTCTGGCTAACAAAGGATGCTAAGATTCCCCCTTTGCATCTATTGTAGAAGATCTCAGATATGCCAGGGATATATAGGACAAAATCATGATTATTCCAATAGTCATCATTCAGTTACATCAAATCACAAATCCTTGGCCATTGTGGTCTGTTGATATTGTAGTTTAAGAAACAAAGATCTCAAGTATGCTAGATCCCTAGCGTCTCTCTACCTGGCTGGTGCTCCTGTTCATTCTTGTTCCAGAGGTAGAAACAAAGATCTCTAATATGCTAGATCCCTAGTGTCTGTCTCCCTGGCTTGGTGCCCCTGTTCATTCTTGTTCCAGAGGTAGAAACAAAGATCTCAAGTATGCTAGATCCCTAGCGTCTCTCTCCCTGGCTGGTGCTCCTGTTCATTCTTGTTCCAGAGGTACTGACTGCCCTGAAGGTGGATCTATTGCCCTATTTCGTGTGTGCTTTCGTATGATGATTTTCTATAAAAGCTACCCATCATGTTTTAAATCATGTTAATTTTACATCTTAATAAAAGCACTCTGAATTATATAAATTCTTAAAGGCGTTTTATCTTTTCAGTGTATTTTGTTACGTATGACTAACGCTGATATATTCAGGTTATGTTTCAGCAGATGAGCACTCCGCATTCATCCATCCACGTCTGAACTGATAGTTTGTTTATGTTTTATAGCTTTTCTCCTGCAAGTAATGCTTCAATTAGTTTGCATTACATACTTTTTGCTGTGCCCTTAAGGGTTTCTTGGTCTAAGATATACACCTGGAAATGAGTTTACAGGTGTGCGGGTAAGCTTTGTCGGCTTGACACAACCTAGAATGCCCTGGGACTGCCTGTAAGGAATGGTCTGCGGGTAAGCCGTTAGGGATCGCCTGGATATGGGAAGACCCAGCCTACGGTGGTGACACCATTTCCTAGGCGTGGAGTCCTGAACTGTAGAGAAATTGAACTGAGCACAAACAAGCAAGTAGAGCATGCCTGCGTTCCCTTCTCTCTGCTCTGAGTAAGGCTGATGGGTGTGCTAGAACCAGCTGTTTGCCGGTCCTGCCTTGACGTTCAGCAATGATGAATTAGAACCTGAAGGTGTCAGCTGTTGAAACCTTTTCACCCCCAGGGAAACTGCAACACCGTACAGGGGAGACAGAGTTCTCCCGTTTTCTTTGGCTTTGCAGACAGTGTTTTATAAAAAAGTCATTTTTGTTGATACTGACACACTGCCTGAGTGTGGCCTGGTGGTGCAGTCCTATAACTCTCATCTCAACATTACAAGTAAAAACAGACCTGGGCATGTAGCATTTGCCCAGCACCAGTACTGCCAAACTGAAACAGAGACAAAAAAAAATGAAATAAAACAAAACAGTGAATGAGAGAAAGCCTCTCCGATTAATAGGTACCAATACTGGGCTTGGGATTTTGTTTTGGTTGGTGTAAAATGATAAATTTTGATTTCATTTTATTTTTTATATGTTCTAAAGTTTATGATCTAGACAGTGGGGGTGTGGGGCTCTCTTAATAGCCGCATTGGTCAGCCAGCTTTCCTTTCCTAAAATCTCTTGATGTGCTTCCATGTCCTTTATGAGTGGATGGAGAATTGTTCTTATTGAATCATAAAGTTCTTTATATATTCTAGATAACAATATTTATTACTCACATGCATTGAAAATGTGTTTTCCCAGATGGTTCTTGGATTTTTTCACATTATTTATGACTTTGTTTTATGAATAGTATTGAATTTTAATATAGTGACATTTATCTACCCATTAGTCTGTGACATGTATATAATGTGTAATGATTAGATCAGGGTACCTGTCATATCTGTAACCTCAGACATTTATCATATCTTTGCGTTGCAAGTATTGAAGCCCTGTCTACTGGCTCTTCCAAACAATCCCTTGTTGGTAAGCCACAGCTAGCTTCTACAGAACATTGGAACCATAGTGCATTGGAAGTTCTCCTCCTATCCTAACATCCTATTTGCCACCCACTCTCCTGGTCCCTCCCACACTTCCAGATGCTGCCTACCA
This sequence comes from Hylomyscus alleni, assembly GCA_019843855.1. Lineage (NCBI taxonomy): Eukaryota > Metazoa > Chordata > Mammalia > Rodentia > Muridae > Hylomyscus > Hylomyscus alleni. The sequence goes on from JADRCC010547416.1 coordinate 7,105, forward strand.
TCTTCTTTAAGAACAAGCTTTCAGCGTCTATATTATATGTAAGCATAGAGATATGTCCTATTTTCTTGATGTGTGTGACATTTTACTTACTATATTAATATATCCACTAGTTCTATCTGTATTGTAACATTGAAATTCTATAATAACATCTCATAATTTTATATTGAATATATATATATGTATATATATTTAGTATAAATATATTTTATATATATCACTATTTAAAATGCAGCGCACACATGTACACATACACACACACAACCATCCAGTTTGGATGTGTATAGTGAGGGGCAGGGTTGACTTGTATCTCTTGCATGACCATTGATGTTGAGTATTTTATAGCATGTCTGTTGGACATTGTGTCCCTTCTTCTGAGAAGTGTCTCTGCAGGCTACCTATCCATTTTCATTGAATTGTTTGGAGAGTTTGTTGTTGAATTGTTGGAGCTTATTATATATTCTGGAGATTAGCCCCTTGTCAAATAAATTGCAAATATTTTCTCCCATTCTGCAGGTTGCATCTGAATGTCTCCTTTGCTGCAGAGGGAAAGCGTTAGGGTTTGGTATAGTCCCATCTGTACCTCTATTTTCCCTTGATTGTCTCTGCATTTGATATCATATCTAAAATAACGTTGCCCAACCCATATGCTGACGCATTTTCCTGTGTTTTCTTTGAGTTGTTTCATTGTTCTGGGTCTTATGTTTGAGCATTTTACAAATGATGAAATATAAAAACCTATGGTGTGTGCGTGGGGATGGGTGGATATTTCATGTTTTACCTATGGTGTGTGCATGGGGATGGGTGGATATTTCATGTTTTACCTATGGTGTGTGTGTGGGGATGGTGGATATTTCATGTTTTACCTATGGTGTGTGCATGGGGATGGGTAGATATTTCATTCCCTCATTAGAGAGGGGAATTCATTTCATTCCCTCTGCATCTGAATATTCATTTTTTCCAGCATCATTTGTTGAAAGAAATTTTCCTTTCTCTAATACCTTTCACCCTTTCTAAGAGATAGGTTGGTTGAAGGTCGATATATAATTAATTAAGTTCTGTGTTGTCTGCTTTTGCTTCACCGTGTTGTTCTGTGTGTTCTGATGTTCACACCACACTGATTTTTAAATCAGTCTTAGTGTTAAATGTTGTGTTGTGTTGTTTGTTCTTTTGTTCAGGGGATCTGTACAGCTTTATAAATTTATGTGCTTTTTCCTACATCTGTGAAGAATGCCATTGATACTTTGATAGGAATTGCATAGAATAGTTAAATTTCTTTTGGCATTGTGAACATTATTTTAATTCATCTAGTCCATGAACATAGTGCATTCTTCCATTTTGGGTGCCTATGTGTATGTATGTCTTTTAAGTTTCCTTTTAACACTTTAACTGTCAACTTCATGGCCTAGAATCTCCTGAAGAAGGAGGAGGAGGTGGTGGTTCTATTGAGTAATTTTCTTTTCTTTTCCTTTCTTTTGGGGGGGAGGGGCTTGAGACAGAATTTCTCTGTATAGCCCTGGCTGTCCTGAAACTCACTCTGTAAACTAGGCTGGCCTTGATCTCAGAAATCTGCCTGCCTCTGCCTCCCAAGTTCTGGGATTAAAAGCATGTGCCACCACTGCCTGGTAAGTAATTTTCTTGATCAACTTGATTTATCAACCTGTCCCTCAGAGACTGCATTGGTTGTCTTCACTGAGGTAGCAGGGCATGGCCACGATGGCTGATGCCATTTTCTGTGCAAGTTGCCCTGTGTAAGGAAGCTGGTTTAAAATGAGCCTTTGAGCAAATCTGAGAGCAAGCCAGCAATTAGCATCCTTCCATGGATCCTGCCTTGAGCTGCTGTCTTTGAATTCCTTCAGTAATGGCTTGTGACCTGGAATGGCCAGCCAAACAATCCCTCTCCTGCTTTTGGCCATGGTCTTCTTCATCAAAGCAACAGAAAGAAAACAAAAACAACTCTTTCGAATTTTTCATTGTAGAGATTATTCACTCTCTTGGTGAAATACATTCTTAACTTGGTTGCTTGCCTTATTTATTGTTTTGATGCTGACTCTTGGTTTATGTTTCCATTTGTAGATATTTTGACTAGGATTGTTTCCTTTCTATATTTTAAAGAGATCGTGGTTGTTATAGTTGATTTTGTATCCTGGAACCTCATTTAGCTTATCAACTTTAATAGGGTTGTAGTGGTGGAATTAGGTGTTCTTAACATGCATCATGCACCATTTGGTTAAGGGTTATTTATCCTCCCACTTCTCCACAGGATGCACATTCCTTCTGTTCACTTACTATAATGACTGTGCCTTTTGTGAGTGACCATGAGTGAGAGGATGCTGCCCTTCCTGCCATGTGTGTGCTCTTGGAGAAATGAGCGAGCCCTTCTCGATTAATTATGAATGGCTTTCTATCATATGGAAATGCAGCAGCTAGCTTTTCTTTCTTCTTTGCCTATTATCTCTCCTCTCCCCTCCCCTCCCCTCCCCTCCCCTCCCTTCCTCTCCTCTCCTCTCCTCTTGTTTCCTTTTCTCTCCCTCCCTCTCTCTCTCTTTTTTTATATGTGTGTTTTCTGAAGGTCAGAGGAAAGCCTAAGAAAGTCAGATCTGTTTTTTTCTACCATGAGGGTCCTGGGGACAAAACTTGGTTTATAAGACTTTACTGCAAGCATGCCAACCCACCCATAGAGACAAGTAACTGGCCCAGTATATCCTTGATGTATCTATTTCTTGTCATTTCTTAATCATAAAACGTAGCCAAACTACGTTTTTTGAATGTTTTTTCTGCACATAGGTTTTTGTCTTACTGGATTTACCAAGACCTGCAGTGACCAGCATCCTTCTTACTAACCCCAATGGCAGCACTGCAAAGTTTTATTGTTAATTTGGATGCTTTTTTTTAAATATATTTAGATAGTGTATAATATTTATAAAGTTTACAAAAGGTCTCTTGATTTGTAATTTACTAAGATTTTAAATATGAACGAATGTTAAAGTTCTTAAGTACCTTTTGGCACATCTATAGATTTTAATGTAGATTACTTTTCATTTGTTAATATAAACAAAGTCAATAGATTTTATGTTAAAACATCTTTCCATTCCTAAGACAATACTCCCAAGAAACACTTGATTCTTTTTCCAAAGGTTGCATATCCTGTAGATTTTGAGCAATTATTTTTTCACTTTTAAATCTTCAGCTGCTTAATCTACTAAATTTTCATTTTGCTACCTATCATTTTTTTTTATTTTAAAACTGGATTGTGTTCACCTTATACCATAGTAAAAAAGGATATGACCAGAAGCACTCACCATCATGCATAGCAACCTAATTGTCTTCCCTGGGACCCACACGGTATAAAGAAAGAAGCAACTGCTACCGGGTGTCCTCTGACCTCCATGTGCACACCATACATGAAGAAACAGAACCTAAGAACTTGTCAGGTATGAACAGAGGGAGGCTAGGGGACAGGCTTGTTCACTCCCCTCGTAAGGACCGTGAAAGATCTATGAATCTCCTTAGATATACAGCAGACGTGTAAAAAGCATTCTTCTGCAAGAGAATTCTAGGGAAACAGTCTCGTGCCATGTTTGCTGGGAATACGACTCATGTCAGACATTTATCTTACGGGCTTAGAGACTCCTGCATCCAGCATCATTTAGAACTTATGTCTTTAACTGCATAGGGCACCTAAGTGCTGTCTCGAACCTGGAGGGCCTATCTTCTTGGAAGTTTTCCCAAGTTTAGGGGTGATGCCTCCTGGGGATGAATGCTTATCTGGTTTAAGCCACTTTGTTTTTCTTCATCTTTGGTGATTATATCATTTTGAGACTTATGTCCATTTAATCTTTCATGGCTCTGAGACTCAGCAAAGGAACTAAGTTCTTGTAGTGCTAGAATGCCAAGCTAGTGTCAAAATATGGTTTTGGTGGCTGCTAAGCAGTTCTGTTTCTGAATATCAGTTCTAATTGCACGCGATTACTGAGAGATGACTGCATACAAGGATTGTGTACACATAGATACAACACCATGATGACCTGCTCTGTTGACTTCAAAGGAGATTTCAGAAATTGATTAGAAAAGTTAGTGCTGTTCCTTCACTCAAAGATTTTTGAAGCAAACACCTTATTTCAATTAGAAACACAAAGGCAAGTCTTTCCTGCCCCCTCCCCTCACTGTGTAGAATATAGGGGAAAAGATGTGGCCCTCCAGGGATTTTCTCCTTGATTAACTATGAAGTAATAAACAGGGGAAGGCAGTAACAATTCACACAGGCGGGCCCTAAATCTTCACCTTTATGGCCTGCATTTGCCAACTGTCTCCAGGTTTGACAGACAAAGTGCATCTGTGAATCCGAAGCGTCTCAGGCTATAGTTAAGGTATGTAATTAGATTTCCAGATATACATCTTCACCCAAAAGTTCTGCTACAGTGGGGAAAGCCAATTAAGGAAGTGTACCTTGACCTAAAGAAAATTCAACCTAAAACCTGCTGGAAGAACCTGTCATTGGGAAACCCCTTCTTGATGGGGGCAATGGGCTGCTCGGAGCTCTTCCTGCTCCAGAGGCCAGCTAGAGTCAAGAGCTTCATGTAGTTAACAAAACTTGATATTTTTCAAACGTGTAGCTTGACATAGGCTTGACATGGGAACTAGTGCTTTTTAAAAGTTACACTTCCGTGTGCATTTAGACTTATTAGAAGAGTGCTAGCAACCTGGGGGAACGCTATTAAACTCAAAATAGGCTATTGAGGGTCTCCTTCAGTGTCCTGAAGGGAAACAACCTTGGAATCATTGGTACACTGAGAACTAATAGAAACCCCCACATTGCTCAGAAAGACCATGGGAGAAGTGTGGAGTCTCTGGGGCAGATCGCGTGTGCAGCTGTTGGCTCGGTCAACAATAGTTATTCTCCAGAAACGATACTGAAGAGGCATTAACAAACGAGCCTCAAAGAGTTGTGTAGATGGTCCGAGGAGACACAAATGTGTTATTTGGCAAAGTAAATCTTGTCTGTTCTCTGAAATGGAAACAGATCGGTTTGTTGATTATAAAACATCCTACATATTCTTTTTTTATTAATTGATTTTTTGAGGCAGGGGCATAATTACTTC
>JADRCC010547428.1:0-13886 GCA_019843855.1 Hylomyscus alleni
ACATTTAATTTCCTGCCTTCGTGTGTGAACCTGGGAGGGCTTGAATATAGATTTTGCTCACAACTATTTTTAGTACTTGCTCCTTCACCTTTACCTCATCAAGAAGTCTAGCCCTTATATCGTCTAAAAATGTCATCCTTCTTGCTTCCTACGTCCAGTCATGCCCACAGACCATTCTAGTAAATGCCTACCATAACTGATAGCCTCTTACTCTTTCATCATGCCTGCCGATAAAACTCGGATGAGAGAAAGTCTCTGTTTACTATGCAAATCCTCAATGGAGAAATCCCAGCGCTTTCTGGTTTAGAGTCCCTTGTGGACTAACAGGCTTCACTGCTGTAGCTATTCACAGGGGTAAAGTGTCTCAGGGGGCACTTCATTCTCCACAAGCCCCATCTTACTAGCTCCTCCTTCACAGATTGCCTTGCCTCATCCATACCTAAAGCATAATGCATCAGTAAGGAACTCTATGCCTCCCTCTCCCTCTTCATCCTGTCTCCTGTCACCTGTGGCTTTCCTTTTTGGTGTCATAAAAATGTGTTCCTCCTTAACCAAGGACAGTTAGTTCCTCTACCTGTGTTCCAGTTTCCATAGTAGTAGTAACTAACAGGGTTGTCGGTTGTTTTAAGCATTCCCTGCAGAGTTTCTTCCTGCATATCTTTGCTTGTAAAGAGTGCCATTCCCATTTACAGGCAAGGGCACTGGATTATAGAACATTCCAAACTCTTTAAAGAAATTCGCATCTTTGTCCCACTTGACAGGATCTAAAGCACCACCTTACTTCCCCCCACCTTCCTTCCTTCATTTTTCTCAAATTCATGTCACACCACACGCAGGATAAATGATCACCTCTTAAATTTGCTTCCCCTGTCATTTAATATAGTACACTTCCTGTCTTCATGTTACCTGTCTTGGTTTATTTGAAGCTCACTTTGCCTGGTTTCTTTCCTGCTTGTAGCTGCCCCTTCTTTGTTGCCTTTTGTACAGGCTTCCTCTGCTAATCCTTTGAGCCTTAGTGTCCCCAAGTCCCCATCCTCACTTTCCATTCTGTACCTTATTCGTCTACCAACCCTTCAGGACACAAGCAATGCTTCAGGCTGTGTTTGGGGCAGGCTCAAACGTAGGCCTCACATTTAGAAGCAGGGTTTCAGGGAGACTAGGTTCTAATCTCTGTTCTACCAGTCTCGCTTGCTATCTGAGATAAGTGGTGGTATCCTTTATACTATAGGAATAATGCCTGCCTCACAGTGCACTCAGAAAGATGCACATGTTGGCTAACATTGCCATCACCTTGGAATAGTTTCACATAGGCATCAGTTCACTGTGGGGTTGCTGCACAGGCTGCAAACCAGGGACCATTGTGCTGTGCTGCCATGATCTTTTAGAATAGGACAATGAAGGAGTAAGGTCCATAACATTCCATATAAGTTTCAGTAACTCAGAACTATAAGTGGGATGTTTCTAAAAGGGAGATAAAACTAAGAAATTATAAAGTCATCACTGTTCTGCTCACAGCAGTTCCAAGCCATTCTCCAATGATGCTTACTGATAGAATGCAGGCTAACAAAACTTAAGCCTCAGGAGAGTATTTGGGTGCAACATGTAAACTGTAACTTCTTGGTTTATGTTCTATGACAGATTCTTGGCTTTGCATTTTTTAGTAATTAGGTGGGAAAAAAATCTCTAGCATTCACTAAAACACCTTAATTATGCTTTCCAAAAACTGTTGTTGTTCTTAAGTTTCTTATTGTAGGAGATACTAAATAGCTAAAGTGAACCTTAGTGTGTATTTTTGTAGCTGATGCTGTAAACAGTTGAAGATTTAAAGCTAAGCCATGTAAAACTAAAATGGAGGAAGGGGAGAAGCAGTGTTCTTAAGTCTTCCCAAACAGGGACCTTTTAACTGACTTTCCACTTCTGTCTGCTTTGAATAATTTTTGGGGGCTGGCACTTGTGGAATATAAAAGGAAGCAATGATGAGAGAGACTGGCAGGTTGTGCTTCTCCTCTGCAGATGGTATGCTTAAGGTCTGCCTGTGTTTCCCAGTGCTGCCTGCTCCCCACTTTTCACTGTTACCCCATCACGTCAGTGCGGTATAGCTTACTTAAGGATCCCATCAAACAACAGGATAACAGCAGAGACCTTAAAAAAATCATACAAATGTAACTTCATTATATAGATGGAGAAACTGAGCCCAGAAAGAAGTGGGGCTTGTGAAGGAGTAATATTAAAGTAAGCCATTTGGTAATTCTTTGAGCAAACACTGAGCTCCTACACACTGGGCATCAGACTGTGAATGGGATGTGGTTCTTCATTACAGAGCTCTCAGACCAGAGCGTCAACTGATGCAGTCCAGGATGTTCATGATTATGCAGTAGGATGAAGGAACAGGTGCAGCTGGATCACTTAGAAGGAATGTCCTGCCCGGTAGTGGTGGCACACGCCCTTAATCCCAGCACTTGGGAGGAAGAGGCGGGCAGATTTCTGAGTTTGAGGCCAGCCTGGTCTACAGACTGAGTTCCAGGACAGCCAGGGCTACACAGAGAAACCCTGTCTTGAAAAACCAAAAAAATAAAAAAAAAAAGATGTCCTTTTGCAGCTCTGGATGGAAGTGGGCCAAGGAAATCTTCAGTTAGGACAACAGTGAGTTAAAGATGTCAGAGCTGAAGCAGGACATGTAAAAAGAGTTGATGTGTAATTTCCTACACAGCATCTTAGTTCCAAAAATTTGTATCTTTTTCATGTAGCAAAACTACTTGCATAGAATAGATATTTCCTTGGGGGCATTCAATACATGTAGCAGGTTTGCCTTAGGTAGTTATTATTAAGTTATTTGTTTGTTTGTTTGTTCTAATTTAACTACTTTTCTAGCTACATCTAAGCCTTCAGAAGAAAAGTTAACACACAGTTACTGTGTCACCATGGTCCAGTGAAATGCTTCCTGCCCAGCAGACACTGATGTAGGGTTAATTCCTGTACATTGCCTTTTTATAGCTACTAAAGTTTACCAGCTATGTCTGTGATGAGTTTTCAAACTGGTAACTAGAAATGTTTCCTACTCTAGTTTATAGAAGTTTGTCTTGAGAAAGGATCTATGATAGTATGTGCTTAAACACGTTGATTTTGATATGTAATTCCTTCACTGTTCAAACTGCTTGATTCTAATTTTGCATAGTGTCTCCTCTACTCCTTATCAACCTCTTCCAATAAACTTAAAAATGGGAGGAAGGTGAATCCAGATAGGAATATGGAAATTTGAGACTGGAGATTAGCCATCAGTCACATAGCAGACGTACAGAGTGGCCCAGGCTACAAAGGCCATCATAAAATAGGCCTTAATGTTCATCCATCCTTTAACAAGTGCTTAGAACACAACTGTATACTTCACTCTAGGATTGTCTTCCAAGGAACCAGAGAGACTGCAGAAATGATTGTAACTGAGAGATCCTAGGAAGTGGGACTAACTCTGGGGCCTCTGCAAGTGAGATTTAAACAGCAGAATGGAAGAACCCACAGAAGGGACAGCCGAGAGCAGTGTGTGAGAACAGGAGATGACCCATCCCAATTCAAAAGCTAGAATAGGATTTACATAGTAATAACCTAGTTCAGGGTTGTCTGTTACATGTCTTATCTTACAAGTAAATTTGAAGGAAGTATGTCATATGAGGAGCTTGAGAGATGTCAGAGGTTTGGAAGAGGTGCTGAGGAATGTGAGAATGTATCAAAGAGAAATGAATAAAAATGGTTCATGAATGAAAGTGGCCACCCAAATTGGCTGTCATCTACCCAGGACTTTAATACTGTTTTGGAGTGCATTCTGCAGCCCACTGAAAGCTCATGTGCATCTGCTGCCATCTTTTGTAAATGGAGATAGCAACATCACACCTATCTCATTGGACTGTTATGCGACCTGTTCATAAGAATTCGGATAGGTAAACAATATATAAGTTGTAGCTATTACCTGCCTTGGTATCAAAAATACCACTAGCTACCAGAAATTTTGTTTTCTCCACCACACTAACAAACCCTTACACAATATTTTGTTTAAGTGACTAAACAAAGGTAAGATACAGTGGCTGTCTGCCTTTAGAACAACCAAAGCATGTAAACTAAAGGTGGTGGCTTTCGTTCTCATGCATGTCTGTAGTGCACTTACACCATCTTTATTCCCCATCATTCCTCTTAGCCTTCCTCTCCTATCCCCATTGTCTCTCTTCTTCCCAGGTAGCCACCTTCTACTCCAATGTCTTTTCACCTTCTGTATATAGATTCTACATATGAGAGAAAACATGTAATGGTGAATTTTCAGTCTGACTTATTTTCCTTACGTCATAATCTCCATTTTCATCCATTTTTCTGTAGATGACATAATTTGATTCTTCTTTATAGCCAAAGAAAAGTCCATTGTATTATGTACACACACACATGCTCACATGCTCACACACACGCACACACGCACACACATGCACGCGCTCACATACGCACGCACACATGCACGCACGCACGCACACATGCACGCACGCACGCACACACATACATGCTCACACACGCGCTCACACACACAGACACGCACACACATGCACGCGCTCACGCATGCACTACTTTGATTGACTTCAACAGAAACCATATAGCAGTTATCAAGTAAAAATATCTTAGTTTCAAATTACTGGAAACAAACAAAACCAGCTTTACAGTATTAACCTACAGTACCAAAACATTCATTATTGTGTCAAATACTGCAGAAGCCTTTTTTTTCAGACAGTATATTGTGCTCCTTCCTGTCTTCCTCCTTCATTCCCTCCCTCCCCCTCTCCTACATCAAAAATTAAAGCAAAGGCCAATCAGATGAAAAATAACAAAACAAGAAGTTCACAAAGCCATGGAGTTCATTTTGTGTTGGCCAATTGCTCCTGGTATCGGGCCTGTGCTGGGGTGCTCGGCCCCCAGTGACCTCCATCTTCCCTTTCCTAGCGGGTATGAGCCACACCCAGCTCAGCCAACAGTCAGAAGCATGTGTTGTCAGCATGCTGTACACCTAGGCATCTATCTGCACATGCTGAGGCATGCTCTGTGAAACAGCCTCCTCATTGTAGCCCTAATGATGATACTGTTCTTTCTTTTTTATAAATGTTCCTTGTAATCTATGAAACTATTGTGCAACTCACTAATGAACTACAAACTGCACTTAAAAAAAAAAACCTTGTTAATGTACAATTTCAAATATTTTGAAATTACAGTTTTAACTAGGACAAAATTTCAAAATTGTTTCTATTCTTAATGATGGCTACTGGCTTAAATTATTTTTCTCTCCTATTAATCAGGTCTCAACATGGTTTTTCACCACCTTTTCTGTCTCAGGACTGAAGGACAAGATCCACCACGTAGACAGCCTGCAGCAGCTCTTTTCTGCCATATCACCAGAACAGATAGACTTTCCTCCTTTTGTCCTTGAATATGATGCCAGGGTAAGTGCCTGTCCTCCTTTGCCTGGCATTGTGTGCAGGTGTGCCACAGCAGCAGGTGTGAGCACATGGGTGTGTCACAGATCAGCGGGTGTGAGTGTGTGAGTGTGTTACATGCTACATGCCTAACAAAGAGCATACTTCACGGGGCTTTTGTCTCATTACATGCAGATGCACTACCGTGTGTTCAGTGTGCTGAGACAGCAGCCCCCATGAGCATTTCTTTGTAAGTGGGCTGCAGAGCACCAGCCTTGAGCTTTGGAATAATCAGTTAGCATTTTTTTCCACACCATAACCTTAGGAAAAGTCCTTGTCCCAGAAGGGTTTTCCCCAAATCAATACTTTAGCAAAGAAAAAAAAATTCCCAGTCATGAATTTAAAACTGGTCCTTAGTTATGTGGATAGTTTCTGTTACATCAAAGGCGTTTCTTAACAGGCAGACAGGCTGTTGACATTAAGTCAGCATTGACATTAAGTCAGTAACCTCTGCCCTGTTATAAGTCACATTTTCTTAAGGCTTTGGTAATGTTTTCCATGTATCTACCACGTTAGTGGTGTTATTTAGAGGAACATTCATAGATCTGTTCTGAAGCATTAATCTCATGACTAATCTTGAACTTATTACAGTTCTTTTCTATTGTGTGTACTCACAACATCACATATATATTTAAATTGAGACTCTTTGCCAGAAGTTAGCTAGGCACCTTGTCCAGCTGCTACTGATACCGTATCTTTGGGCATGACATACTGAGCTTTAAGTATTCTCCCCTAATTATTGTGCTACATGTACATTTCTCTCTAAGGTTTCTCCAACTTCAGTGATGACTTCTGTTCCCCTTTGTGGAAAGCCAAGTATTTAATGTGTCCTAATAGCTAATAAAATTTCACATTTGGCTGTTGTACGGAAAGGATTTGGAGCAGCTGGATCATAGAGTCACAGTTGTTCAGTATATGGGATGAGAGAAAGCTCCGTCCATCTGAATTTCCTTGAATATGCTGAAGCAAGGACTGACCCACCTGTCATGCTTGAATTAATAGTAGGGAATGTAACAGGCACAAAAGAACATTTGACACCCAGAATTTGAATGACATATCAAAGCTACTGTCTAAATGTATCATTTTTCTCTACAAATACAGAAAGATTACTCCACTAGTCTTGCTTTTGCCTATGTGTTTTTAGCTTTCTGTTGTTTTGAATATCAAAAAGAACACATTGACAGGATTGGTAAAAAGAAAGCATAACTCCTAAACTAACCATTGACTCATTAAACCATCTCTCTCTAGCTATGCTAGAGTTTCCTAGAATGCAGATACTATACCCTCTGTCTATGAAGACAGAAGACAGGAATAAAAGTGAGAAATGAGTGGGGTAAGAGGAGACAGTGTTCAGGGACAGGCAGAGAGCTTATCATGACGTACCACCACTGTGCGTGCAGCTCTGTGCACAGCAGTCAGTGGGGAGTGTTCTGCAAGGGAGCTGCCATTACATCTAGTGCAGAGAGACCAGTGTGGAGAGAGCAGAGAACTTGATGGAAGGATTCAGCCTCAGCTGAGACCAGAGAGCAGCCATGTTGCCGAGGGTGGCTAGGGTTTGAAGACAGGAGCTGTGATATTTGGAGACTAAGTAGCTGTGGGAGAAGCAGAAGCAAACACTTTTGATAGCTGGTGTTCCCATTACCCCAGGGAAGCAATGAGAGGGAAAGTCTTAAGGAATTCGGGAAAGGTTCAGGTCATATGATTGTGACACAGTGGTTTATGGGATGTGTAACTGAGATCCCAGGAGGTGGTTGAATACTGATTTGTAAGGGAAATGATACAGTAGTGCCAAGGGGGCATACTATAGTATGCTCAGTTGTGTCTCACATTGGATAGCACAAAATAGGTCCTTTATTTGGCAGAGGGCTGAATTGGTGTTGATTTGCATCACATTTCAGTGGACTTGAAAAACAGTTTCTAAGACTTGTCATCTAGAAAGCCAACAGTTTCTTTGAAAAGTAGTTGAAAGGTGATTTTTATCTCGATGGAAATAATACCAAGGCAACTTCCAGAGAAGAGCAAATCTTCCTCAGCGCTCTTACAAATACAGTCTGAGTATACCATCTGAGTGCTGAGGGTTCCTTAAATTACTGTGATTGTTTGTCTCCAGATCCTCTTCTTCCACAGAGAAGCTAGTCGGGGGCTCAGCAGTCTCCTGCCGAGTGTGAGGTGAATGTAGGAAGCTCTGTTTTATGCCATTGCATATCAGATGTGAGCCTCTTAGTTTGCCACAAAAGTCACTGCAAAGATAAAAATCCTTGGAAGAGAGCATAGGATAGTAACGAGCCCTTTGCAGCAGTGAAGGATTTCCTCTGGTGTTCAGAATAGATTTCTCTTTGGGGATATGTTTCTCAGAGCATTCATTTCTACATATTAAAATTACAGAGCTGACTGCTCAGATAGCAGGTTATAATAGACATGCTAAATTGCAAAATGTCTATTTCCCCCCAAGTTTCCAGAAATGTAGCCAATTCTAAGATTTATTTCAATTTCTTTTTCCCCCAATACCCGGTCAGATTTGTTTATTATCAGAGAATCTCCTTAGTTGTCTTTCTGAGTTCCTGGTTATGACACAAGGGTCCACTCCTGCTCAGAGCATGTGCTCAGAAGAGCAGCTGAGCTTCCTCTCATTTTGGCTCTGATAATGTTAAATTGCCCACTAGGCTAACGACCAGGTCTAGCCAATGTTCCCTATATAACTGTAAGGTAAATGCCATGAGCAGCTACTTCCTGCTTCTCCCTCCTCACTCCAGCCGTTGTCTTATGTTAATAGTAAGCATTTTCTGTTTGTGGTTTACTAAAAAACAAGTTCTTTGCCAAAGAAATACTTTTCCTAAAAATGAGATTCCAGCCTTACATCTCATAAATCTAATCTAGGATCCTCCTATCATAAAGTTAACTGCCTTGTTTTTATCACAACTATCCAAAGTGGGGGCCAAAGAATTTCTCCTTACACTAGTTTGACAGTAAGTCTCTGGAATTGAATTCTCCATCTTGACGTGGAGCTAAATGGCCTGAGAACTGTAATTGTTACAAGTCTTGCCACTTGGGCATGTCATGAAGATGCCTGCTGCCAAACAGTGACAGCTACTAAATTCTTAAGAAACCATTTTTATTGTTCCATAATTAAACTAAGATTCAGCAATAGGAAGGTAACACCATCTAACAAGAGTCCAGTGTCGAGACAGAGGTGTCTTTAAATTTGGGCTCAGGTACTTTAGTTGAACTATACAATCTTTGTGCCCTTCATTTCATTTTCCTTGTCATTAAGGTGAGAATGTGACCTGTTTCCTGGTATCATGTGAGAACTTAAAGGGACAGTGAAGACAAGAAGCCTGTAACTAGTCCAGTACCCTGAGAGTTCAATAGGTGACATTGTTATTAAAGCACATTGCCGCTCTTGCAGTGTCTCCTACTTTACACCAGCTCTGACACACTCCAGTAGAAGAGGTGACAGAGGCCTGCTCCATGCTGCACACACACCAGCCATTTCGAATGCACTTTTCCATTTGTTACAAGCCCCTTTCTTTGGCACGCCCTGTGAATTCGTGTTGTTACTTAATGTTCTCATATTTTTTTTCTCTACACAGGAAAATGGGCCTTATTTTGCATCTTATCCTCCATCACCAGATTTGTGACCTGCCACCTTTCCACAGGTCACAGGATTCCATTTCACCACAACTCACCACCTATTGGAGTGATGTTCATTTTTGCTGTACAGATCCAGAGAGCTTTTGTCCCCACCTCTCTGGTATTTTTTTATTGACTATATATTTTCTGGCACATAAACAATCTAAAACTGGTAGGCCATTCTGAACTGCATACATTTTAAATTTGTATATTTGTATCAAATGGAAATGCTCATTTTTAGAGCATTAATAGAAACTGGGGATCAACTTTTGAGTGTCGTCAGTTTCCTAAAGGACGCTGGACTCTGTTACACAGGCTACCAACGTTGCTCACATCATCTCTTACAGTGCACGCTTCCGGACTCTGTTACGCAGGCCACCTACATTGTTCATAGCATCCTTAAACAGTGCACGCTGTGTATTTAAGTGTTTCTCAAAATATATAGAACCAATGTATGCTGAACGGATGCATTGTTCCCTCAGATCCTGGCTTTAATACCATTTACATTTTATACAGACGATCTAATTATAATATAGAATTGCCCATGACCAAGAATATTGAAATGTGAAACTGTAAAATCCTTCAACAAAACATAGAACTGGCAAATTGTTGGCACCAGGTAAGGCTGAGCTGTACTTGCTTCTTGGATTATCTACTTTGTTCACATCGACACTGTTCTGATCTCAGAAGATCAGGTGGACAACGTGAAGACTGTATCTTCAACTCTTTTCTATAATCATGTGACTAGTCTCTTTATCAAAAGAATGTTTGTGCTACCAGCACTCCTAAGTAAAGAACACTACCCAGGACTCCATCCCTGACCACATTGCTGTCTTCTCAGAGTCATCAATGATTGCGTTGGTTCAGTATCACTTGAGTCGCCTACGTCAGTATGGTGGGAGTATGTAACAGTGCACAAATCCAAGGACCAGAAAATTCACTTTTCACAAAACATTTGCCATTCAAGCTCTGCGTGTGCCTTAGTGAGTGAAATTAGGAATTACACAACCTACCTCAGAGGTAACATAAAGATAGGATTTAGAAAGAACTTGGCTGTTCCAGGGTGCAGAGGATTGAGGGAAGTGGGGTACAGTAGAGTGTCTTCATTTAGTTCTCAGTGGGTTAATGGGAATAAATATATGTAAAGGAATTCTGTAAGGTGCTCTATGGTCTTTGGCACCTTTTGAGTGACTGGGTAGTGTTTGGGAGTAGATCGCACACACACAAAAAAAATCCCACCCAGACCCTCTGACCATTTCCTGCTTTGTACAGATTTTCTTTTGGCTCTCCTACAATGCTGCCATTTAACAAGAAACATCTGTTACTCATTTTAAAGATTTCTTCTTGAATTAAGGTCAAAGCATTATTGTTTCCATGTGGGTGTCTCTATAGTCTCTTTGGTACCCATCCCCACCCACCTTTATCCCCTTCACTGCATCCTACATGTTTGCAGTTCAGAGAAGAAAAAGTAAGAACTGAGAGAGATGGGAAAGCAGGGCCCTGCAGCGCTCCCGGGGGCCCAGTCCACTGCCTGTGTACTCTCTAGGAGAGAGAAAGAAGCATGCTTTTCTCATTTTTAAGAGGGAGCCCTCCCAGTGATCATTTTATGTTGCTGCATATAAACAAGAAGTGTTTCACAGTTCTTGGGTAGGTGTCCTTCTTAGATATCAAAGCCACTGCTAGTTCTATCTACCTACGTGGTAAGGACCTGGCATGTTCTAGATCATCGAGGCGACCAGTCAGATGTCAGGTGTAAACTTACTTTCATTACTCCTTTAACCCTCTCATCCTTACAATGTCTGGTATTTTAGATTCCTCCCATACAGCAATTAGTGTGTCATTTGGTCTGAAGCACTGCTTCACTAACACTGGACTTAGCTACCGAGAACCAACATCTGGTCTAAACCATTGCCGCTCTGTATAATAGAAACTGTAAGCTACCTTGCTATTTGAACAGAAGAAAATTTATATGAACAGTGTCTCTGATTTTTTTTTTCAGACAGATTCACACTCAGGCTGGTCCCCAGACTTGTGACCCTCTGTCTCAATCTCTAGAGTGCTAGGATTATAAATATACGCTATGATACCCAGATCTGTGCAAGTTGCAATTTGTTGTATGCAATATTTTTGAAAGGCTGTTCTTTTTCCATACCTGTAAGAATCTGTATTTGCCGATGTTCTAGCCTAGTTGACACGACTGGAGTATAAAGGTGGTGAAAGACAACAGAGGATGAATATAAGTATGACTAAAGAAAGGTAGGGCCAGTATGGGGCTACTCATGCTTTCATAATTGTCTAAAGTGTCATGGATTGCCTCTTAGAGGGGAGGCAGCATGGCATTGGTATTGAAATAAGTAAGTAACCTGTCGTGTACATGTGTTCTGTCAAAGGTGTGAAAAGCCTGGAGAACACAGGAGGTTTTCAAGAATGTGTCAGAGAAGAATGGGGCGACTGGGTAGCGATCCCTAAGACCTGGTGTTATCCCAGAGCACCAACAAGTCTTTAGTCCAATTAGACCTTGCTCATGCCAAGCACTACCTGAATTGCTAAAGCCACAACTAACTGACATCGGCAAACAGCGTAGAACTTGTAATGGAAGTGCATCTGCTTCAGCACATACTTGGGTTTTTCTGACTCACACATATCAACGATTCTGGACCATAAAATGACCTCTTGAGAGGGGTTGAATGTACTAGATTGTTATGGCAAGTGGCTCATTGTTGAAGGTTTCTTTACTGTGTCTCTCTGGTTTCATTGTAAGAGGGTCTATTATATTTGTTTTTTTCAGAGGAATCCATTTGTAGTATTTTAAAAACAGTCAGGATTTTTATTTTTTTGTATCTAGAAAGTCCCAAGATCAAAGGAACATACATAAGGAAAATGGATATAGGTGTTTTTTGTTTGTTTGTTTTATTTCTGAAAGTCTAAAAGGAGTAAAGTATCCTTCCAAAGACAGTTGAGTATAAACACCCTAGCAGAAGGAGTGAAGAAGTCTGCTTATGTCCTCCTGGGGTTTTATCTGTTTGTTTTTATTGAAAAATAGAACTGTAGGAATGGGGTTATAACTCCACGATAGAGCCAGCACATAACACGCGCAAGAGCCTGGATTCTATCGCCATCACCAGAAAAATAAATAGATATTGAGAAATTCATGCTTTTATTTTTTCTTTGTAACAGTTATCATGAAAGTGATAAAATATAGTGTGCAACACAAGCTAAAAATCATTCTTTATTTTCATAATATGTGTGTATGCCTAGTTTCAATTGGTTGGGATGTAAATAGAAATTAGAATTTCAAGAGTTAGATGAAGAAAGAGTCTGGCTGTGGAACTCCTGCATTGTGGTATTAAAGACCAAAAGTGCCTGGAGACTCCTCTGATTGGACTTAAGGGGCTTTCCAGTTAGAGTTTATACCCCCACTACCCCACTTCTGGTACTAGAGACTGACCCCAGAGCCTTGCATGCTGGTCAAGCACTACACCACTGAACCATACTGCCAGCCTTGTGTTCTTATAGTTATCATAAGCAACATCTAGGAAAATATTTTCACTATACCATCTCTAATGCAGCCTCCCAGCTTACAGTTAGTTCTGGGTTTGTAATTGCATGGAACCTTAAATCTGGAGGCTCACTGTGGAAGTCTAGAAAGACCCAAGACCAAAACAACATGCACTTTGGTTCCTGGAAAGATAACCCCCAACTCCTACTATATCTTCATAGAGGCAAGGGAGATCATCGCTCGCTCTCACTGTCTTAACCTGCCCAAGTCCCACCATTGCATCTGAGATTACGGTTTTAACATACGAATTAAAGTGAGGTGCATATGTTTGTATGATCTAATTCATGTTCTCAGCCCAGAGGTGTTAAGGGTTTCTTAGTAGATTTAAGAAATGCCTATAAGCAGATTTATGCATAGCCTGTATGCATATAAATGTAGATAATCTGCTTTGATATTCTTTGACTCTGACTTGTGTGATTCATGTGTAAAGACAGCAATAAGAGGTCTGAAGCTTTAATTTACCTTAAACAGGTGGTACCGTGGTCATCGTGATAGCAGTGACTCTCATAAATATCAGTTTAACTTTTGTTCTACGTTTCTAAGATTAGTTGCTGGGTTCAAGAAGAGAATATTCTCTACATGAATTATGCTAATAAATCTTAACTGTTGATTATGGTTGATACTGACTCAAACAGCTTTCACATCACAAGACTTTTATAATAGGTTTTGCTAACATGAGTGTACAGTTACTTCAACTGAGCCAGGAGTTGTTCACACCAGATCACTTCTGCTAAAACGTTCAAGAGCTTACCATATATAAACAATTTAAATTACTGTTAACCAAAGAATGCTTAAAACCATTTTAAGAGGATCTTAAAACTTGTTTGAGATTGCTACTGTGGACACTCTTTTTAAATGTTTCAGTCCTTCCTGTGGAGTAGTTGGATCCCCTTCAGATAGGGGCTCAGTCTTTACAAATAGAGCCTGTGAAGGCCAGTAGTGAAAATTACTGTGTTTATATGGAATCAACAGAAGAACTTGGTTATTTGTTTTATCATCATCATCATTATTACTGTGTTCTTTATTGTGGTATTTATTGCATTTGTGCTTTGATAGTTTCACACATGTATTAAAGTGTATTCTGGTTACTGTAGCCCAACCCCACCAATTGCTCCCTAGCTCTTGTCAGCCCCCACTCCTGACTTACAAGCATTCTCTCTCTCTCTCTCTCTCTCTCTCTCTCTCTCTCTCTCTCTCTT
>JADRCC010547440.1:0-10708 GCA_019843855.1 Hylomyscus alleni
TTCTTCACGCAGCTGTCTCATCTGTCAAACCAGAAGACTAGCACCCTCCTCTTCCATTTTCATTTCTGTCCCTATGATCTAAGACTCTGAACAAAACCTACTTGGGGGAAGAAGGAAGGGTTTGTTTGGCTTACACTTCTAGGCCACAGGCCTTCCTTGCAGGAAGTCAGGGCAGGACCTCAAGCAGGAATCTGAAGCAGAATTTATGACGGAATGCTGTTAGCTAGCTTTCGCACTGGCTCGTGCTGAACCAGTTTTCTTATAGCCCAGGACTAGCCGCCTAGGAATGAGATCCCCAACAGTAGCCTGGATCCTCCCACATCAATAATCAAGGCAATCCCTTACAATCATACCCGCAGATCAACCTGATACAGTTACTCAACTGAGACTCTTGTCAGGTGATTTTTGGCAGTCTCAAGTCGACAGTTCTTGCTAACTAGGGCAGCTCCTTCTACGCTGATAATAATTAACATTTATGTGTTACCCTTTGCACATAGTAGCAATAGGTACAAAATGTATGATTTGGAAAGCATAAGGACTTAAATAAGCACAAAAGTCACACAACATAAGATGGTGACACAAAACTCTTACGTATATAAGCCATGTGCCCAGGCTAGCCAGTCCTTACTGAATGAACTTCATTAATTGACCTTTCATGTTGAAACACACTTCAGCCTCTTCTCTAGAGCCAGAGGATGATGAACATGTCATGGAAGGGTTTGAGGTTTTGTCCTCTCTCTCCTTAGTAAAATGCTACCATTCAAGGACTTCTAGAAGGTTCTTCAGGTTCTCTACCTTCCCCCATTCTATCAGTTATTGAAACTTTCCTATTTAGTAACCTACAAAGCCAAATTGCAAGGAAGTCTGGCGCATCTGCATACATCTGACTAAGAGGAAGTCACTAGGACACTGAAGTCTGTTCTTAACAAGGCAGGTGCTAAGCAATTGTAAAATTCTGATACCCAGCATGGATTTGGTGTGTTCTCAACTGTTCTCCACAGGCAGTCTAGGGCTCCCAGAACCTAAACAGAGCACATGATATGAACATTGTTTCACAGCCTTCTCTGGGCTCACACACCTTTTTTCCCCTGGAGAATGTCTCAATCTTTAGACATTCTGGGCCCGACTAACTTGAGCCAAGTATTTCTAATTCCTCTGCCCAGACTCTGCCCTGGAGAATCATACAGAAAGTTCCTGATTACAGCTGTGTCCACTGGCCTTCAGTCGTTACTTTCCAAACTTCATTCGTCTGTGGTCTTATTTCACGCAAGCATAAGGTGCCAACTTAGACTCCAGGGTACTTATAAAAAAAAAAAAAAAAAAAAAAAAAACACATTGCTGTACAGTGTTTCCAGGAATCACTGTGGACTTATAGTCATATTTTCAAGTTTTGAATTTTCTACTAAAGTCAAAACTTGGGCCCAAGAGGAACGGGGGGGGGGGGGGAGTGGGGTGAGGAAAACCAGGCTGAAACAACACGTCCAGAGAATTGAGAGTGCCGAGTAAAACATAAGCAAATCTTTGGAGTTGATCAGAAGACAGATGGCTCAGCATTCAAACTCTCTGATGTTTTACAAGTATTTGATCTGTGAATAATGCTTAGCTATGACATCAGGAAAGGGTTCAACCTACACACTCCTAAGGGCTTCCTCAGAGATGAAAAGACAGGCTAGGTCTTAGGTAGAACTTTGATGTTATTTCCCTTAGACTGAGCTGCTAAGTTCACAGCCCGCAGTCTGGACTCAGCAGCTCTCCCCTCCTTGTCATCTTTGCCAGCTTCTCTTCCGGAGGAAACAATGACCGAAGTGGGAGATAACAAAATGTGTTGGAAGGTGGGGGAGCGGGCGCGAAGGACCTAGAGCTGGTTAGAGCTAGGAGACAGTACGCCTCTAGAGGTGGTGGTGGTGGGGTGCTGGAAGGGAGAAATGGGGGTGTAGGGGGAGAGAAAGTGTGGGGAGCGGGCTGGGAGAGAGACAGTATGATTCAACCCATCACTCTATTTTTACTTGAGAAAGAAAGAAAAACAAGTTAAAAGTTACATAACTTTCAAACACCACCTCTACTTCTTAAGGCTTTGCTTTCCATTGAAAGGAGCAGCCACGCCCCTCTACAGGATTCCTGAAGAGTCTCTAGGCAAGGTCAGACTCTGAGTAATGGAAGGGTCTGGTCTAAGGAATTCCAAAAGATCTTGCATTATTTAACCACTCCCTCTTTGCGTGTCCGGACGCTGGAAGGACGCTTTGGCGCCCTTAAGCGGTGCCAGGTCCCTTTCCTGCTGTCACGCCAGAACCCTATCTAAGTCCTTACCTGGGCTGGGTTAGGGTCCTCGACGGAGTAAGGCTGGATCTGGAGGCTGTTGTTGAGAAGTGTCTCCTCTTCCTGCTGCTTTTCCTGCTGCTCTTCCAGCGTCGAGAGCTCCAATTCTACCCGGGGCGATGGGGGTCTGGACCCTTCCATGGCAGCGCCGAAGACGACAGAGGCTCCGCTGAGAGGCAAGACTGGAGCCCTTAAGGGTTCAGAGTCCAGCATAGGGAGACTACTTCGCTCACACTCCACCCACCAGGCGCGGCATGTAGACCTCGGGCGGCGCCAGATAGACCTGGGGTGGCGGACCTGGAGGGGAGGGGCGAAGCCAGAGAGTGGAAGCACTCTGGCTTTGGTTAGCTGACCTTGCTCCAGAAAGGTAGATGCGGGTGGGACCCTGCTGCCTTGGGCTCCAAGGCTGAGGAGGGCTGTTTTTCTGGTTTGTTCAGGGTGCTAGCTGTAATGCCTTTCAGTGTGGATGCAGACTGCAGACAGGCTCACAGGGCCTGATTGCAAACTGGACTGTGGCAAGGAAGGGATAGGCTCAGTTTGGGGAGGTGGGGAGAGGGGGCGGGGGCGGGGCGCGGCGGTTCCCAGAACTTTGCCTTCTACCTGGACCGGTGTAATGCTGACGCTTAACTGCAGTTCTCACTGTCTAGCGAGGGCTCATCTACCGAATCAACAAACAGCTATGAATCATCTTCTGTGTGGCAGGCAGCATGCTGGATTCTGAGCACACGAAGATGAATAAGGCACAGCCCCAAAGTTCCCCTTCCACGCTGATTCAGGTATAGGGGCAGTATCAGTATGGCTGAGACTAGTAAAGGCAATCGGCACTGTGTTAGTTCCCCATGGGCTTGTGTTTCTCAGGACAGAAGACAGTGACTGGCAAAAGCAAAAGTTCATAAACATTACTGATTTACTGATTATTGTTCATCTTGGAGGGGAGAGTACTGTTGGTTGCTGTTTTGTCCTATTGGCAGTATCCTTTGCCTTGCAGAAGCGTTGCGCGATTTTATGAGATCCCATTGGTCAATTCTTGATCTTAGAGCATAAGCTGTTGGTGTTCTGTGGGATTCAGGCTCCAGCAGCATATGTAGCAGAGGACGGCCTTGTCGGTGGTCATCAATGGGAGGAGAGACCCTTGATCCTGTGAAGGTTTTATGCCCTAGTGTAGGGGAATGCCAGGGCCTGTAAGCGGGGAGTGGGTGGATGGGCGGGTGGCTGAGCAGGGGGAGGGGACAGGGGATAGGGGGTTTTCTGAGGAGAAACCAGGAAAAGGGATAACATTTGAAATGTAAATAAAGAAAATATCTAATAAAAAAAAGAAAAAAGAAAAAAGAGAGGAGGGGTCATAAACACCCCATCTGAGGAAAAAGCACGTGTGTCAGGAATCATACAATGCCCTCCACAACCCTTGTATAGCTCAGAATTGGCTAAGTAAGCCCGGAATTACATTTGCAAAGCAAAATATGTATTAGGTGTTGGTTCAAAGATCTTGCCTCTAGCTAGACCTTCATTTCAGAACCACTAGGCTCCCCCATTTCCTTCCTCCCACACAGACAGTTACTAAGATCAGTTTGAGGATTCCAGAAACGCTGGGAACACATTTAGAAATGTCTCTTTTCTTTGCATATCTAGGGGTCCAGCCTAGGTATACACGGCCCTGCCCCTAGCTTTTACCATCAGTCACCAGAGAGATGCTGTTATTGTGATGTTTATCTTTAATCCCAAAGAAATTTTTTTTAGAAAATCGAACTAAGTGCTATGAACTGGAAATATTCATTATCCCAGGGTAGTAATAATTTTCCAATCACTTTTACTAATTTGGAAAATAACATTTCCTGTTCTCTTTCCTTCCGATTCTACTTTCTCTGCAGTTCTGTGCAGTGTTCTGAGTCTTGTTTAATAATAGTGTCCCTATTTCTCATTTGATATTCTTTTTTATCCCATTTTACTTGTTTGGTGCTATGGTTAACTCTGCCCTCTGACAAGAAAAATAGGATTCTCATATGGAGTGAGACACTCTCTAAATTAAGATAAATCACAAACAGGGATGTGTGGAGCAGGCACTATGGACTTACAGCTATTCAAAGTATTCATTACAAGGCTTTGAAAACAAATGGAAATCTTGGCCATTTAAATTTTACAAAAACAACCAGAAGCCAGGTGACAGCATACCTGAAAAGTCTGACTTTCAGAACACTCATGGAAAAATGTCTCTGGCCCTTCACTGTTGGCCACCTATATCAAGACAGAGGAGCAGGTGTGCCTCCGTCCACCTCTTACCATAGGGCTTTCTATCGATTTAGTGAAGACTGCAAACCCTAAGTTTTGTGTGGGGTGGACCAGTTTCTTTGGATGCAGCATAACACTGTGCACCATGGTCCATCATGATAGAGACAGATCAATTGGACTGGAAACCAACACAGTACCTCCTCTGTCAATTACTGACTTTTGCTTTATTTCCATTTATGAGGTAACTTTGTTTTGTGCATTGAGTTTTGTGATGATGCTGACAGTTAGGTATGGCTTCCCCGAGATGTCTTACCGGTGTATCTTGTTTGTCTCAGTCCTTGTTTGAATGTCTCTGTTTGCATTGGAACACAGGAAGAACACCTATCTCTCTCAGTTCTCACTTTATTTTAGAGACTTGGTTTGTGACATTACTTTAGTTTCCTTCCATCCACAAATCAGTAACATTCTGATATCTTTGGATTAATATCATTATATCCTTGGGGATTTTCTTTATGGGATACATATTAATCCATCTGCCTTGCAATGAATATCAGATGTGTTCAATCTGACACTTTCAGTTGAAAAATAAGATTAATTTTATTGATAATACTTAGACATTCTTTTTTCAAGAATCTATCCTCATATAAGTCACAGTTAAAAATCCATCTGATACAGTTACAAAAGAGAAGGGACATACTTATGAATCCAGTGAACAAAGTTTGATACCCTTGTGTAAACACCAGGAAAATTTGGTCTTCCGCATCCATGTCCCCAGCTAACAATGCCGGTCAGAATCCATTTTCCATCACTCTTTCTTCGACAAGACAAAGGTCCACCCGAATCTCCCTACGCAAAAAGATAAGGTAAACATGAAGACCTCTGCCTCACGAGCACCCAGGCCATCATTTATGTGTCTAACGGATTATGTTCGAACACCTCCTTCTGACATGGTTTTGCTTGTATAATCACTATGCAGGAGAAAGCAATTCTCAAAAGTTCCCCAAGAATTTACTACTAGTATTCATTACATCGTAGTAGGACTGATGTCTAATGAGTGTTACCTATAAGCCCTGCACTGCCTGAGGTCATTTCATCATCAAAACAACATCACAGTTATCTTGGAGGATTAACTTCCATCTGTGGACCATTCCTCTTAAGCATGTGGCTCATTGGCCAAAGGACAAAAAAAGAAAAGAGTCAGCCAGGTCCATGGAAGCAACCCTACGAGCCACTGGCTACAGCTGCCGACAGTTATCATCTGAGAATTTCCTTGGACATCTCAGCTCCACAGAGCAAAAGCTGCAATAATTTAGGGTTTAAACAATCTCTACAGCATGGATCTTCAAGTATAATAGCTGGGGTTTGTGTTCGGATTTTGGAGGGTGGGTAAAGTTACAGGTCAGAGGTGAAGATGAGAAAGTGTCTCGGCTCGTTAGGTACATTCTGACAAATAAGGAAACTGGGTCTTCATTATCATTTCCTGACTGGTTCTATAAATCTAATTTAATGGCCAGACCTTGGTGTTTGTGTAGAACACAGGTAGGTAATTGGCCACCAGCAATAAGCACCTAAACTATGCTAGCATTAGTATAAGAAAGGAAAAGGCTCCCACTCTTCCCACCACACCCACTGACTATGTAACTCTGGGGACTGCGAAGGGGGCTCTATTTACCCTCTTCTATAGAATGAGCAAAAATGATGGTGTGAATGAATCTATTCATTCCATCTTGTCCAGTACTTCTTGCCAATAAGCTCTCAAAAGATGGAAGTCATCATTATAATAAGATGAGGTGCCAGTACTGCAGCTAAGACTGGCAAGATGTTGAAAGGGGGCTGGCGAGATGGCTCAGCAGGTTAAGAGCTCGGACTGCTCTTGCAAAGATCCTGAGTTCAAATCCCAGCAACCACATGGTGACTCACAACCACCCGTAATGAGATCTGACACCCTCTTCTGGTGTGTCTAAAGACAGCAACAGTGTACTTATTTATAATAATAAATGAGCGAGGTAGAGGTCCTAAATTCAATTTCCAACAATCACATGAAAGCTCGCAACCATCTGTACAGCTACTGTGTACTCATATACATAAAATAAATAAATAAATCTTTAAGAAAAAAAAAGATGTTGGAAGGGTCCTAAGTGCTCCTGATTTTCTGAATCACCTATTGCTCTTTGTAGATTGTGGAGGGATCTTCACAGATCGGTATGCAGGGACCAGAGTAATATCCCAATGCCTACTGCTCTCACGGCGACTGTGAGGCCTACATGGGTGTGCTCTGTGCCTGCCTCCTTCCACTTCCTTTTTCCAACTATTTATCAGAGTAATAAGTAAATGAACTCAGTGGTTTTGGTGCTAAGGGAACAAGGAACAACACAGAAGGACTCTGTATGCATCTACCTGTGGATGGTTGTTTTTAAAAACCTGTTCATGCTCAACGTTTCCCTAGTCTTAGGCAACTGAATCATGATTAGTATCTGGGCAATTCAGATAAAGGAAGGGCAAGGCCTGCCCTAGATAGCCCCAGTATTGTGTAGATGAAATGTGAGAGCATGGCATCATGGAGCACATGTCACCTGAGGGAAAAGAGGAAGACTTACTTTGCAGGCGTCACTCTTGCCAGACATAACCCCTGCACAGAGCATCCTAGAGGTGATGATCCCATAGGTGGAAACACAGACGGTTTGATCTATGAGCTCTACCTCTGCTTGCTGCAAAATGGGGGAGCCCTTGTTATCTGCAAGACACATTAGGGATAGATATCATGGTGATGGTAAGGCCTACATTTCTTCCAGGTTTCACTTGAGCAATCACCTTGAATTGAATCACCTTTCAACCTCAGAGCGATTCTCTGAGATAAATTCTTATTAACCCCATTTTGCTTCCAAAGAAATGGAGACTTACAAGATAGATCAAAGCCTTGCCCAATGGCGCACAAACAGCAAGTAGCAGCAGGACACAGTCAAAGGTCAGACTTTATTACCTTATCCACTGGGCCACCCTGCCACTGTACTTTCACACCTGTGTCCCTGTGTCCTGTGGGCTGTGAGTCAGCACCTGTTAGTGCCAGTGTTTACAGATTGGGAGGGCTCCTCAAACGGAGACACACAAGTAACTTATGGGAATCTACAAGGAGTAATAAAGGTAACCTGTTTTTCTACAGCTTCTTCACTTCCTTTCTCACTTGTCTGGCTATAGTGAGCCAAACCCCATACATATACAATCATGCTTATCAAGAAAGCATTTCTTCAATGAATCGAGTAGTCTTTTTCTCTAGTGATAGATGGTGAATGTGCTGGTTAGCTGTTATCAACTTGACCAAAGCTGAAGTCATCTGAGAAGAGGAAACCTGAATTGAGAAAATGCCCCCATCAGATTGACTTGGAGGCAAGCCTGTGGGGCAATTTCATGATTGATGGTTGATGCTCGTGGGGGTGGAACTCAGACACTGTGGGCAGTATGGTTCCTGGGAAGGTGGTCCTGAGAGGTATAATAAAGGTAGCTGAATGTAAGCCTAGGGGGCAAGCCAATAAGCAGCAGCCAGCCTTCCACTGTCTCTGCTTTCAGTTTCTGCCTCCAGGTTCCTGCCTTGAGTTCTTGGTCTGACTTCTCTTCTTGATGGACTGTAAGCTGTAAGGTGAAGTAAAGCCTTTCCTCCTCAAGTTGCTTTTGGTTGTAGCATTTCTCACAGCAATAAAAAAAAAAGCAAATTAGGACAAGGTGGCAAAATCACCAGTTGCAATAACATATAAGCAGAGTTATAGATATGCAGACAGATGCCATCCCTCCTCGGGACAATTAGAGTTCAACAAACTCCATTTGGTGGTGAATATCATTACTTCCATATGTCCATAAGGGCAGTAAGAATCTGAGAAAACACCACAGTGGATCCTTAAGAGCATCAAACCAAAGCTGTGGGGTAAACTGGAAAATTACATGTACCACAGCTGCCCTTTCCACCTTGAAAAGGATATCAAAGAAATCTGAGATCCCAGGAGTGATAGTTGGGCACTAACTCTTTGGAAAATATTCAAGCAATTTGGGATTCTTTTCCTCACTGTATATTTAAAATTAGCTATAAATCATGGACAGGGAAAAATTTGGCAAGCTTGATAGAGAGGCTTCCCAAGCATATAGCCTCATCTTTCCATACTGAAAAGGGTTCCTTTTCTGGGTATGTAGATAATTACAAAAAAGTAATCTCCCCCCCTTCCCCTGACGGACTGATTCCAGGATGCAGTGATGCCTGGGTCAGAATCTGCAGTCTGAGGAGATGGGTCCTGACTGGATTTCTCTGTCACTCCCATCCCTTGGCCAATAGTCCTGGTGTGAGACACACTTACATAACCTTCTAGACAGTTGTCTGAGTTGGCACAGTAGGCTGTGCAAATGTGTGTTCTCTCCTTTACAAAAATGAATCACCTCTTTAGAGGACAAGGGACTCTAAAAATAAAAATGAATTGCCATCCTATAATAGAATAATGCCCAGCACCCTTCGAGAGTTTGAAAAAGCCCATATTGATCAGCCGTGCCTGGCTCACATGATTCCTGTCTCCCTGTATCACTGGGGCTTCCCCTTCACTGAGACGGTCTATGTAAATCTTCTCTAGGAATGCCAAAGCACTAGCTCAGCTTAGATATCTTTCCTTTGTAGGGCAGAGACATGAGCAAGTACACTATACACACCTGCTTCATGCCTTCGCCCCCAGCCAGTCACCCAGCACTTCTCCCCACTGCGCACTTTCTGGCCCGCTGGAGGAATACATATTGGTTGAATGAGCTGTTTCAGGGTTTCAGGCCAGGCTATGCTGAGCTGAAGCAAGGCAATGTCATAGTCAAAAGTCTGGCTGTTGTAGTATTCGTGGACCACAATCCTTCGAACTGGAGAGACAAACTTGGCATTCCCCTGCACGTACATCCCAAGGTGAGCAGTCCAAGGGGTGGGGTCCGACAGCCTGGTAGAAAAGGAATGAAGCACAGAGTTAGAAATTGTTTGGAAGCAAGTACTCTACAAAGCCATGGGGATGGGACAAGGAAGACCTTACTACCAGGCTCTGTCTTAGCCCATGGTTTGTCCAGGGACATGGCAAGGATCAAACTTCCCTTGTCGCCTTGCCAGACACAGCAATGAAGTAAGCTGTTGCAGTAGTAGCAAGTTAGAGGTATAATCCAGAAAATTCTCTCAGCAGTATTTCGAGTAAATACCTCAAATGTTCCTTGCCTTTTGACATCTCATGAACTACACCTAGGTCAGAAACATAGGTGACTACAATTAATTTGTTATCCTCTTTTTATTTGTGCTAGCATTATAATGTAGATACACCAAGGTATTGTTTAGGGGTGTTAGATTAAATCCAAACGATATGACAATCAACAGATTAGGCACTGGTGCTTTAAGTTGGGGATGAATGAAATACTTTTTTACAAACTATCAGAATTTTTACAGATCAGTGTGGTGGTCTGTCATGTCTTGCCCAATTCACCAGAGAGGGACTTAGCACCTTTAGAAGGTTTAAACTCTCACAGAATCAATATAGCAACCAGGGAGAATGGGGGTACAGAGAACATGGAAGCTTTGGAAGAAAACTAAAGCATGGTCCCCAGAACACATTCATTCACCTGCTGAGCAGATGGACATCACATGAATGTACCAGAGACTCAAAGAATCTAAGGCTAACATAATGTTTGGAGCACTTATGTTACTTACAGGTGACCTATTTTTAGTAATTAACACTAATCCTGTAAGTTCCAGGAAAAAGCATCTCAAATTGTGTAACTTCACTCCAATCCTCTATTTAAAATTTTAGAATAATTGATGTTTTGTTTCATTTGAGATCCAGTAGATCTCAGATAGACTTACAGTTTAACTGAGGTTATTTTTTCTTTTAAGTTTTGCCTTTTCCTTCAGTTAAAAGAGAATCTGTCCCATAATAACCCAGTGTCCTGGGATTCCCTGCTCTGCAGCTGTCCTCCACGACTGCGCTTCTCTACGTTTCATACGCTGACTTACGTCCTATGCTCCTAGGATTTGAAAGTCAGTCTCCATTTCCTCAGCCTGATAAAAACATACCCAGCATCTGTATTTCCTTTGTGCTCTTTTTCTTTCTATCAATGCTACTTCAAAAAAAAAAAAAATGGCTTACAACTAACTGCTTACCCCCGACCCAAG